>PVJO010016960.1:0-40478 GCA_004026905.1 Hystrix cristata
TATACCTTTCTAAGGCGATACCCCTGCTTGCCCAAGGGGTCTTGATTGATGGCAATTACATCCTTGTTCTGAAGTAGACCTTTGGCTTGAGGGCTGATCTGCCGGAGGTCATTGGACATGAGCAATGGAGCTGCCATGATAGCCCAGAGGGCCATCTGGGTTACTTGCTGATCCCAGCTGAGGCCGAAGTTACCAATCACTAACTGGGAGAAAAAATGAAATAATTCAAATGAGAGAAGATGAAACATTTGTAAAGCTACCTGGCTGACCCATAGGAGTCACTTTCCACAGCATCCTGCTCTATATACTCTCACAGAAAGCTTACTCCTGGGAACTTGACCTGTATTGACCCTGAATATGGAGGAGGAAACAGGCCTGTTACAGGGTCTTTGAAAAGGAAGGCTCAGATCCTTACCATATCTGGGTCATTCCAACCCCCTGGTCCAGCAACATCAACAATTTTCTCCTGGTGAGAAGATGTCCAGTCCAAGATACTCTTTATACTTTGCCAAGAATCATAAACATCAGCAAAATTTCTCCAGTGATTGCAGTACTGTCGGATATTTGTGTAATTGGGCTGTGAAAACAGGACTCTTGTTTATAATATCCTTGTGAGATGAAAACAGTTCAATTTAAAAGAGGCACTTGAAGCCTTCTCTTTAGATTACAGATTGAAGATCTTCATGAGGAAGTCTAAATATTATGAGAGAATTGTAAGAAATTCGCTTTCGGAAGCAGGCCATATGATTTAAAATCTCTACTTAAAGTGATCTTAATACTATTTATGCTGGAAACTTAGCAAATGGTACCTAGGTGTTGGCATTATGGAAGATTTTAATTTTCTTTACAAGTCACTGTATTTGCAAACTTTTCTAAAACGAACATGTATTACGTTTTAAATCAAAAATAAATAAAACAATCTTTGTTTTGAGAGAAGATCTCACTATATAGTTTAGGCTGTTCTTGAACTCACTATGTGTGGCCCAAACTGGCCTCAAACTCATGGTGATCCTCCTGTCTCAGCCTCCCAAGTGCTGGGATTACAGGCCTGTGCCACCATGCCTGGCTAATAAAATAATCTTAAGTAAAAATAGCTGCAGAATTATATAGGACTCCAAACATGGTGAGATCTGACTATCATATGTATATATAAAATTTGTTAATGGACTGAATAAAAGTTTGTAAATAGGTAGGTGGGATATCTGTGGTTTATGTTGAGGATAAGGTGAGATTTTTCCAGAGAGTTCAAAACAATAATAGAGATCTAATCCATAAATAATTATTCAACACTTGCCATATGCTAGGGATAAAGAGATAAAGTCAAATAAGATACGTGCCCTTATGAATTTATATTCTACAAATCAACAAATATTCTATATAGCACTAAGCTCTTAGAAGCAAATTAAATGGGTTAATATGATGAAGAATGAATGGACAGAGGGCCGCTTTAAAGAGTGTGGCATCCAATCTGAGACTTTAGAGTTAAGAGCTGACTCTTTAAGTATTTTAGGGGGAAAAACGTTCCCTGCAGAAAACAAAAAGCAAGTGTAAAAGTGATAGTGGTGTTTAAGGGACAGAAAGAAAACCACTGTAGTGAAAGAAAAAGCCATTACTCCTGAGGCAGGCAAGGGCCAGATCAACAGAGTTTGATTTTATTCCAAGTGCAAAGGGATGCCGGTTAAGGGTTTTAGGTAGGGCAGAGATAAAATGCCATTGACATTTTAACCAGATCACTCTGCTGCTTGGAAAATGGATGGGGGTGGGGAAGGAATGGATATAGATACCATCTAGGTGAGAAATAAGAACAGTTGAGGGCCAGAGTGGATGCAGTGGGGCGGGAAAGAAGTGGGCTGATTCGAGATATTTTGGAGGCAGGAAGGACTGCTGGTGGATGAGGCATGAATGGTGAGATAAAGAAAAGAATCAAAGATGACTTGCTAGGGTGGTGGTAGCTTAGAGGGTAATTATAGCAGTGTTGAAAAGTGGCTGGGCTTTGAAGGAGAATTTTGCCTCTTTAGTTGTCAAGTTCTGAAAATCAGATCCTGGGCTCACTAGCTCACCTTATGAAAGGGCCACAGATAAAGAGGCCACTCACAGGAGTATACAATGCTTCTGCCAGTCCTGTTCAGGGCCAAGGACATGTACTTATAACCTGTATGAGAAAACAATGGGTAAAATAAGGGAAAGAAGGGAATTTCCAGTTGGGGCTGTGTATTTAAGGAGGTTTCTGGAAGGTCCATGTTTACATTTTTAAACCAGTGCCAGGGACAGGTCATTGTTTTGTATATAAATTGTGTATAGTGTCTTCTAGACAGCTGGGATTGTTCTGAGGAGGTAGCACAGACAGGGTGTACATATTGAGGAAAAGCAAGAATAAAGATGATTTTCTCTGTGACTGTGTGACATCCCAGACTTTTTCCTAAATGATGTTACAGTTACAATTGCTAATTATAATTAATTCTTAGAGCCCTCTTGAATTAAAAGTGCACAGTATTAGGCATGGTTAGGCATGCATGGATTCCACATACATGAATAACTGAGCGAATGAACAAACAAAAGAGGTAAGAGTTCTGGTACATGGAGAAGAATTACTTCCAATATTGTGACTGGGCATTTAAAATCTGAAGATTAGTTCTTTGGATACTTAGCTACGTAGCCTCAAAGTTATTCCCTTTGCTTATGGCTAAATCTCTTGATTGAAACATACCATCTTCCAAATGCTTTATACTGTCACAGTAACAACCATCGAATTTTAGCAGATCTACTCCCCAGTCAGCAAAGGTCTGGGCATCAAGGTCATAGTGTCCAAAACTTCCAGGGAAGCCAGCACAGGTTTTATTTCCAACATCTGCATAAATCCCTAGCTTTAGCCCTTTGCTATGAACCTGAAATGAGAAGAAAAAGTCATTACAGTACAAGGACAATCACAGAAGAAGCAGAGAGAACCGCTTGAGGCTGGGGGCAGAGACAAGTGTGCTTCACCAGGTATTGGAAGCCTTTAGTCTCGATCCCTCACTTTCATTTTCCAGACGAGTTTGTTGGGAGACACAGAACAAATTCCCCAATTCTGCCTATACATTTCCGGGACAGTGACAGATTTATTATAAGGACTCTCTCTCTGAGTAAACTGTAGTTAGGCTTCTCTGAGCCTTCTTTTCTCTTTGGCCTTGACTGTGTCTGTCCTAGAAAGCTGTTGGAGCAAACACCATGGTAAGTTAGCCCTTCTTCTTTGATGTCTTCTTTTAGTAGTTTTTCATCTACTGACCCCCTCAATCTGCCCTTGGCTATAAACACTTACTTGTCTTTGTTGCACTTGGATTTGAGGATGGCTCTTTCCTCTACTGTAACAGTACTGAACAAAATCTATCTTTATCACCTTTAGGTAATGTTAGGCTCTATTTCTCTTCAATAATCTCCAGCATATTATTATTCTATCTTCTAAAATTCTAGTTTACAACTGAACTGCAATTGCTGCCTGAAGCTTATATGTGAACATATGCACACATACAAAAAGAACCACGTTCCTTTTTCCTCAGAGAAGTCAATAGTTTTAGGAACAGGACAATTTCAAGATGGACCTCAAGAACTATTGTAAAACACGTATATGCTGATGGGATGAAAATTCCACCTGACAATTCAATGTTCAGATAACAATAGTCATTCTGTCATGAGAAGTGTTGATCAACAAGAAAATTCCTTACAGACCCCTTGGATTAAAAAAAAAAGTTAATCGGTAACAGCTGTGGTGAACCTTTTAGCGCTTTCAAGAATAACAAACAGCCCACTGCAGCACGTGTGCCATAGGCTCACCACCAACTCACATAATTAGCGAGGCGGCGGATCCCACCAGGAAAGCGTTGAGGGTCTGCCTGAAGTCTGCCTTCTGAATCTCTCTGCGGAGCCATCCAACAGTCATCAATGCAGAGGTACTCATAACCTACATCCTTCCAGCCATCTGAGACCATGAGCTCTGCCATCTGCATGAAGAGCTGCTCACTGAAACAGGAATTACCGTAATCATTACATTTCATTGGATGAATGCCAAGGTATTCCTATTATGCACCTTCGGATTTCATGGATTTTAAAATCCAGTAATACTGCGGTAGTAATCACAAGCAGGACAAGATAAAATGAAATGCTCTTCTTCCAATTTTTCTTCTCTTTCTCCCCTTACCCTTTAATACTTCCGCCTTAAGAATTTCAAACCAGGGACTAAGAATGTAGCTAAGCAGTGAAGAACTTGCCCAGCGTGAGCAAGGCCCTGGGTTCTATCCCTAACCCTACAAATGAAAAAAAAAAAAAAGCCAAACAATTAAAGTAGGAATGACAGATGGATGAAGAAATTGAAAAGGTGATTAGTACAAGGAAAGTTCAATAAAGAAGCTACAAAGTTAACATATATAAACAGCTTCCTTAGATAATCAACACTAACCTTTTTAGAGAAAATTACCCCATTCACAGCCAAATCTTGGAAACAGCCTACATGCCCATCAACCGATGAATGAATAAAGAAAATGTGGTTTTTATATAGAATGGAGTACTACACTGCCATAAAGTAGGATAAACTTGAGACATTTTTAGGTAAATGGATGCCCCTTGAGAACATAATTTTAAGTGAAATAAATCGGACACATGTGTTTAAATATAGCATTGTTTCTCTTGTGTGAGAAACCCAAAGGGTAAATAAGGACCAAAATGGATGATAGACATTGGGAAGTAGGAAGAACATGTTCAAATGGGAAGGGGAACAAGGGAGGGGGCAGGGGGAAGGGAAGGGATGGAATAGGAATTAAAAAAAAAAGAATGGAAAGAAAACAGTAGAAACAAAGTTTTGTAAAGGGAGTGGGGAAGAAGGATTGAAAGGAAAGGAGAATGGGAAAGCAAGAATTAAGATATGTATCAAATTCCCTGATGAATGTGATCATTATGTATGTCAAAAGTATACCAATAAAATCAATCCAAAAAATTATCCCATTCACAAGAGTAACTGAAAAAAAAACAAAACAAAACAGAAAAACTTCAAATATCTAGAGAAAAATTTAAGATATGTGCAGAACCCATATGTTAAAAACTATGATACCCCAAATGGAGAAAAATCATTTTGTTCTTGTTCTTGGATAAGAATACTCAGCACTAAGTACCTTAGCACTAGAGCACTTGCCTAGCACGCATGAGGCTGCAGGTTCAATCAGCAGTACCACAGGAAAGAAAAGAAAGGTATGCCGAGTGAGACGGGACATGTGTATAACCCCCTCACTGGGGAGGCTGAGACAGGAGAGTTACCCCATTTTGAGGCCAGCTTGGGCTACACAGTGAGCTCAAGGCCAGTCTGAACAACATAGCAAGATCCTGTCTTAAAACAAAACAAAACAAAAAAACAAAAAAGAAAACTCAGTATTTTAAAAGCGATAATTCCAAAAAAAGCTAATTCTCCCAATAATCTTTTATAAAACTCTGTATATTTATTAAATATTATATTTAATAAAACCTCGAACAAATCCCAAGTTTTTAAGGAACTTGACGGAAAGATTAAAAAGTTCACCTAAAAGATTAAGTGTGTATTTTCCACAAAAGAAAAAGAAAGCTAGTGCAGCTTAGCACTAGAGTAGAAATATAAAAATACATGGAATTCAAGAAAAACTTCTGAAAGAGATGCACCCATCTGATACCTGTGGGATTCTGTCTCCCCCAAAGAGTGCTAAACTGCATTACCCATTTTTTTTTTTATTGTGAAAGCCCAAGTTTACCTTCCCTCTGAGGAATGCTGGTTCTGTCTAACTAAACCTGAATACCAGATCTGTAAATCTATTCTGCACCAAAGTAAAACTTTTTTTGAGGCAGCGTCTTGCTGTGTTGCCCGGTCTAGCCTGGAACTTGTGATCCTCCTGCTTTGGCCTTCAGAATAGCTGGGATTATAGGTGTGTACCACCATACCCAGCACTTGTCTTTCCTTTTATTTTAACTTCATTTATGATTTCTTTGTTTACAGACACCCAATGCCAGAAATCATAAATGAAAGAATTGTTGTATCTGGGAGTTGGGAATTTAGCTCAGTGGTAGGCAAGTGCAAGGCCCTGAGTTAAATCCCCAGCACCCCCCCAAAAGAATTGATGTGTCTGATTACATAAGTATCCAAACCAACATATAGCAAAAACTACCTGTATTGGCAACATATGCTAGACAAAAACAAAACAAAAACAAAAACAAAAACAAAAAACCCCTAGATTCCAACTGAATAGGAGACTGACAGGAAGAGGAAATCCATAAAAGAAACAGCTATGCAAAGAGCCAATTTAACATATGAGATGATATCTACCTTGTTAGTATGTAATCAAAGAATGTAAATAATTTGGGCTGGAGGCATAGCTCAGAGGTAGATCACTTACATAGCCTGTATGAGATCCTCAGTTGATCCTTGGCACCAAACCAAACCAAACACACAAACAAAAAACCCAATGCAAACAATAAAACTTACAAGACTGCAATGTTGGCCATGATTTGAGGAAACAGGTACTGTACTCTTACAAATCGTTGTTGGGAATGTATTTGTAAAATCTTTGGGAAGGTTAGTTTGACATGTATCAAATGAGCATATCTTAATTAGTGTTCTAAGGAGAGAATCAGGTAAGAATCAGACGATGTACAAAAACTGAAGACCCCCAAGTAGCTATCACAAGGGGAACATAAACATACTGTTTTTGTGAAACATAATGAAAAAATCTGTTTTCATTTATAGAAAACAATTGGCTGTTATATGAACGTTTTAATTGATTATTTCTTGGTGGTGAAATGGAGGGATTTTAATTTTCATTATTCTCTTTTTAACTATCTACATTTCTTGCAATCACTGTGCATTAGTTTTATAATCAGACAAAAATAAGACAACCACCACTTAAAAAGACAAAAAGAAATCCACAACGAACAACTGCCACACACAGTACCCCAAGGTCACAATAGACTTAGCCTGAAACTCAGAAGGCCAATTTCTTTTTTTTTTTTTTTTTGTGGTGCCGGGGATCGAACTCAGGGCCTTGTGCTTGCAAGGCGAGCACTCTAACCACTGAGCTATATCCTCAGCCCTACTTAATCTTTTCTAGATCAGAGATTTTGAGAATCTGGAGGAAAGGTAAAGATTCCCTCTCCAGAAAATACACACATTTGCAGAACATCCATTTGCCCATGGACGCCGGGAAAATAAGAACATACATTTCATTTGGGTAATTGAGGAGTCAGGCACTGTGCTTCTTATTTAAATGGGTTTATCTCATCGAAAACTCACCTGTGTGAGATAGGAACTATTTTACAACTTTTTCCGAGTCAGCTCCTTGATGCAAAAAAGATGTTATCTCAATTTACAGACCAAGATCGTTTCAATATCTGTGTAACCCTGTCACAATTAAAGTTCCTCCAGGTCAACCTTCCAGTAGGATGCCACATTCAAGAGCGGTGTGTGTGTGAAATTTCGAAGACCTCGAGGTCTCTAACTCGCTCCAGTTACAGCCAAGGAACCCGTGACCCAAAAAGGAGAAGAAATGACATGAATCTTAGTTCTCCATCCCTCCCTACCCACTTCAGCTGTCTTATGGCTAGCTCACGCCTACGGTCCAGCAAAGCTCACAAAAAAAGGGTCGGAATGGAACCAGAAGGTAAATGAAAGAAGTCTCTCTACCTGGGCTACCGGGCAGAGAGAGTAAGAGGAAATGAAGCAGGTGCAGCTGACTCAACACCTGGTCTGAGGGAGGTCACACGGAGAAAGTTTACGGCTAGTCTCATTCGAAAGAACAGTTTCCTTGGGATAAAAAAGCAGCAATCATAGGGAAGCTCACCCTCGGGCTCAAATGTTCCGACTGAGACCCTCCATTTCCGTAAACACACCCAAACAGATGGAAAAGCCATGGGAAGCGGCATTCAGTATGTGATACCTGATGCAGGAATCCGGCTCTTCTTGGCAGTTAAGGTTACACATGAAACGTTCCCAGTGCAGCCAGCCCATCGTAGGCGTCCTCGCCAAGCCATTGTTCAGTCCCCTGGCCCCAAGGATTCCCCAGAGAACTAGGGCCAGGAAGCGAAGCATAAACACACAGCCCGACCGCTGATCTCTGCTCCTAAGCTTCATTACCCAGGTGATTATACAAAAGAGATTTCTGCGGGTAACCTAGGCTTTTAAATTTAACCTTAGAGGCGGACCAATCACCGATGAATTATTAAATAACGACGGTATTATTTCTCAGTTAACTGGACGGTTATCGCTAGAGGCCTACCAATGACCAATCACGTAAGATGCACTGCCACCCAATCATACTCTTCGTTGCTTGATATTGGCCCGCCCTATTTTCATACGAGAAGGAAATGCAGCACCTTAGTGTTCCCGAGTTTAAGCCGGGAGTTGCTCACGTGACCGCGATCTCACATGACGTAGGTGATCACGTGATCGATCGCTTACGTGAGCAGAAGTAGTTCTGGTCGTCGTCTACCGTCTCGCTATAGCCGTTTGAGGGAAGAAGGAGGAAAATTACCCGGTATCTTTAGAGGTTGGTGTGTGGGTGGGAACTGGGGGCCCGGGGTTGGTGATGGTGAAGACCAATGTGGGGTCCGCGGGCTGCCTCCGCCTTTTTCGTTCACTGTTTTCCCCTTCCCCCGCTTCCCTCCCCCTCCCCCCTCCCCCCTCGTCTCAGTGCCGGGAAGCCGCCTTTGCTAAGCCTGGTGGGGAAATGGTGGACGTTCGTGACTGTGTGTGTGTTGCGCGCGCGCGCGCGCGCGCTTGCGAGCGTGTGTGCGTGTGTGTGTATCTGCCCGTCCGAGGGACCCCAAGAGGGACCGTACGGTGAAAAATGTTTGAAAAGAATTAGGAAAAAACATATAGAGCCCAGTGGTCTGAGCGTAGGTCCAGCCATTCAGACACTCAGTCTGTATTGCCTGATTGTGTGACTGTCGGGAAAGGCCCTAAGTGAATTTTATCAGTAGAGTCGCATCTAGGCAAAGGCTGCGTGACTGCCAGAGGCGCCCAATAAATGTTTTTACTTGAGAATTTGAATAACGTTTGTTTTTCTGCTTACAACAGTAATCCACATCTTGAATTTGATCATTCGAAAAATTACAATATACTTTATACATTTTAAAGACAAACGTAATTCATCACTACTCAACTTTTTGTCGTTAGTTTAAAAAAATTTGTATTATAACACACAAATACACAAGATTCTTAACTCGTTTGGAATCCTGGTTCCTGCTTAAGGCAACAGAGTTTTTGTTGGTCTTCTCAGGAGATGTAAAGTACAACCTCCTGGCCACTACACAGGGACAATTAAGGCTAGAATGATGGAAGACTCATCATCATCCCGGGGCTGATCTGTCACTGACCTGAGGGTGGTTTGTAGGAAGTGTTACCACAGCAGAAGCAGGCACACATGGAACAGTAAATGTTTGAATTTAGTCCTCGCTGTGGTTTTATGACAGCTATTCACTTTTTACTTTCTTTCTAAGAGTTCCAGTGTTCTCAGACCATGTCAGATAAGCCATCCACACACAAAATTAGAAATTTTATAAAATTTAATAGACCAACTCCCAAAAAACCAAATATTTTGATTTGTTGCTTTTTTGTTGACATAAAAGTAATTATTCTTTCTGTGGAAAATTAAGATTGCACAAATAATTGAAAAAACAAAATGGAAAAAGCCATAAACTTACTACTCAGAATAACCACTTTCAACATTTGACATACTCCCCATGCATATGACTTTGTAAGAGTTGTTATTTGTATTCCAGAACAGTCAGTTTAAAGAATTGAAATTGTATGGAAGTACGTAGGATCAAAAGAGAAAGTCTCACTTCATTCCTCCTACTTTGCAGTTGTTCTTTTCTCGAAAACAAGTTTGTAATATATACCTCTAGATATTCTTTTCTGCATTTACCAACGTGGTAATATTTTAATGTAAGTAAGCTCATAGTGTATGTGTAATTCTTTTGTTTAATGTGTTTTGGAAATTTAGGTCAGAGCAGGTAGAGCTCTTTTTTTAGATGGATGCATAGCATTCCATTTTAAGGATTAGTTACAATTTATTCAGCCATCCCCTTGTTAATAGCTGTCTAGGTTTCTAATTTTTTGCCATTACAATTCTGCAGCGAACATTTGTAAGTATTTCTGTTGACCAGATTCCTGGAAGGAACTCTAGCAAGGTTAAAGGGTATGTAGACATTTATTTTTTTCATAGTTGAGATTATATTATAACGTAGCTGTGATCTTGGATCACTTATGATTATAGCATAAGTCATTTCTCATGTTAAATATTTTTATAACTTTTTATTACATGTGTAATACTACATTTTTCTTAATAAAATACCTTTCAAAGAAGGTATAGCTCCATAAGTCTTGGTCTGAATTTAAAGTCATCTTTAAGGTACATAATTTGAAGTGGGTTTACTGTCAGAAGGTGTGATTAATACCAAATTGTTTTCCAGAATAGTTTATCAGTTTTCACTCTTCAAGTACTGTATTAATTTGTGAACCCTGAATAGCATTGACTTATTGTCACAGTTTAATTTCCACTACCTTGATGGGTAAAAAATGGGTGATTAGTTCTGGTTTTAACTTGTATTTCCAATGATTGGTGAGGTTTGACTGTTTCCCAGACTCCTCTCTTGTATCCTCTTATATTTAATCTGTGATCAAGCCCTACAGATTCTACTTTTTTGATATAGAGCACATATTTCTTCCCCTTTTTACTGTTGTTTTCTTAGTGAATCCCTTAACATATCTTTAAAAGACCATTCTAACTATTACCTAGAATCCCTTTTGTTTGAGTGCCACACTGTTGCCTGGGCGATGTGTCTGAAAAGGTTATGATGACATCACTTGAGATCTGATCTCTACCTTGTCAGCCTTCTTGTTTGCCTCCTTTTGTATTCCATCAAAATTTTAAAAATTTGTTTATGGATCTCTGAGGGAGTTAATCTGTTTTATTTAAACATCCTGCCTCTGACTGATAGAACCGACCAACTAGTTCCTCCTTTAACCACTGCAGAGAGTTCTGTCATAGCAGGTATATGTATATTTCCATTAATATCTTTAGTGAAGACATGTAGTGCCCTGTAGAACCATAGGCCTTTTCTTGGCTTATTGGTCCTGTATGCCAGAGGTGAGCACAGGACCTGGCACCTAAAAATGTTTGAATATGTAAGTTCCCAATAGTGTCTTTTTTCCTTTTATGTCTTAGGCCTTAATAGTTCCCTGATTTTATTGACTTTTGCATGTATTTTTATCTGATGTTTATGTATCTTCTTATGTGTTCTAATCCTATTTAATCCTTTTATCGAATGAAGTTTTTCATTTTTATATAATCAGATACAGCTATATTTTGTTTGTTGATAGCTTTCATTGGTTTTGTTGGTATTAACTTTTTAGGTCTTTTCATTTACTGCCTATGATGTTTATACATGGTCAGAGCAGAAAACTTAGAACATATAGAAATGTCCAAAGGGGAAAAAAAGTCCTTTGAAACAAAAAGCTCCCTTAATCCTACCACCCAGAAATAACCACCATTAATGATACCTGACACATAATAGACATTGAATAAGTAATAGTTGAATGAATGAGTTAAAAATTTGGTATAGTCTTTTTTATTATATGGATGTATTCTTAAAAAGCTACCAGTGTAATTGAGTCTTACAATGTTTGCTTTTTCTCTTACTATACTGTGAACATTTTCCCATGACAGTAGTCTCCTAATTATTTTTTCAGCCAATCAAAATTGCTTTAAGCCAAGCTTGCCATCGAGAGTTCAACAGTCACCATGATGCTGAGCACAGAAGGCAGGGAGGGGTTCGTGGTGAAGGTCAGGGGCCTACCCTGGTCCTGCTCAGCCGATGAAGTGATGCGCTTCTTCTCCGATTGCAAAATCCAGAATGGCACATCAGGTATCCGTTTCATCTACACCAGAGAAGGCAGACCAAGTGGGGAAGCATTTGTTGAACTTGAATCAGAAGATGAAGTGAAATTGGCTTTGAAGAAGGACAGAGAAACCATGGGTCACAGATATGTTGAAGTATTCAAGTCCAACAGTGTTGAAATGGATTGGGTGTTGAAGCATACAGGTCCAAATAGTCCTGATACTGCCAATGATGGCTTCGTCCGGCTTAGAGGACTCCCATTTGGCTGTAGCAAGGAAGAGATTGTTCAGTTCTTTTCAGGGTTGGAAATTGTGCCAAATGGGATGACACTGCCAGTGGACTTTCAGGGGCGGAGCACAGGGGAGGCCTTTGTGCAGTTTGCTTCACAGGAGATAGCTGAAAAGGCCTTAAAGAAACACAAGGAAAGAATAGGGCACAGGTACATTGAAATATTCAAGAGTAGTAGAGCTGAAGTCCGAACCCACTATGATCCCCCTCGAAAGCTCATGGCTATGCAGCGGCCAGGTCCTTACGATAGGCCCGGGGCTGGCCGAGGATATAATAGCATTGGCAGAGGAGCGGGGTTTGAAAGGATGAGGCGGGGTGCCTATGGCGGAGGGTATGGAGGCTATGATGACTATGGTGGCTATAATGATGGGTATGGCTTTGGGTCTGATAGGTTCGGAAGAGATCTCAATTACTGTTTCTCAGGAATGTCTGATCACAGATATGGAGATGGTGGGTCTAGCTTCCAGAGCACCACGGGGCACTGTGTACATATGAGGGGCTTACCTTACAGAGCCACTGAGAATGATATTTATAATTTTTTCTCACCTCTTAACCCCATGAGAGTACACATTGAAATTGGACCCGATGGCAGGGTTACCGGTGAGGCAGATGTTGAATTTGCTACTCATGAAGATGCGGTGGCAGCTATGGCAAAAGATAAAGCTAATATGCAACACAGATATGTGGAGCTCTTCCTGAATTCTACTGCAGGGACAAGTGGAGGGGCTTATGATCACAGCTATGTAGAACTCTTTTTGAATTCTACAGCAGGGGCGAGTGGTGGTGCTTACGGTAGCCAAATGATGGGAGGGATGGGCTTATCTAACCAGTCTAGTTATGGGGGTCCTGCCAGCCAGCAGCTGAGTGGTGGTTATGGAGGTGGTTACGGTGGTCAAAGCAGTATGAGTGGATATGACCAAGTTCTGCAAGAAAACTCCAGTGACTATCAGTCAAACCTTGCTTAAGGTAGAGAAGGAGCACTAAACAGCTACTATAGAAATAAAAGCAGCGCATTGTGGGAGTTGGATAGAATGGGAGGGATGTCTAGTATATCTAGTATGATTAGTAATGGAAAATATAATTGATTCCGATCGCTCTTGGTCAGCTAGCTTGCCTGCCCTCCCTTTCTTTCTCTCCCTCTCCTTTTCTTTTCTTTTTTTCTTTTCTTTTCTTTTCTTTCTCTTTTTTTAAGAAAATAAACAAAAATTAAGTTTAACAGTTTTGCATTACAGGCTTGTGATCCATGCTTACTGTAAAGTGGAAATCAAGATTGTTTGAAAACTTAAGTAATTTTGAACACTGAAACATCATCTAGGACGTAATAACAAAGTTCAGTATTGACCATAACGTAAAACAACTTTCAGCTTTCCTCAAGTTAGTTATGTTGTAGGAGTGTACCTAAGCAGTAAGCATATTTAGGTTAAAGCAGTTTCACTTATGTTAAATGTTGCTCTTATATACCACAGTACATTGAAAACTTCAGATGCATGTTGAAAAACATGCTTTTCTGTAAAACTCAAATATAGGAGTTGTGTCTACGATTCAAAGTGAAAACATTTGGCATGTTTGTTAATTCTAGCTTTTTGGTTTAATATCCTGTAAGGCACGTGAGTGTACACTTTTACTTTTTTTTTTTTTTTTTAAAGATCTGGGACAATTTTGAGATGTAATACCAATACTTTAGGAGTTTGGTCATGTCATTTGTATGGAATTCTGAGGCTTTGATTTAAATCTTTCCTTGTATTGTGATTTCCATTTAGATGTATTGTACTAAGTGAAACTTGTTAAATAAATTTTCCTTTTAAAAACTGGAAAAATAGTTTTATATAGCTTGGTTTTTTATGATATTCCATTATATGGACACATTTTAATTGACTTTAAAATCCCTTGAGGGGTTGAAGATTTAGTTCAAGTGGTAGAGAGCTGGCCTAGCAAGTGCAAGGCCCTGAGTTCAATCCCCAGCACTCCAAAAAAAAACCCTCGAAGTTTAAATTCCTAGTTTTTAAACTGTAAATATTAGCATCTTCATCTGTGTATCATTTTATATATCATTAATTATTTCTAGAATATATTTCTACAATTGGAATTGCTGAGTCAAAAGTATACACATTTTTATAAAGCTTTTGATTTTTCTTACCAGAAAGATTATACTTGGTCTTCTCCCCAAAGTGCCTGTTTTTTTATTTTTCTCCTGTACCATCCTTAGTGATACATATTTTTCCTTCCTTTTTCCCTCTCTACCTTCCCGTTTCTTCCTTCCTTTCCTCCCTCCTACCCTCCTCCCTTCCCTCTTTCTCTTCCCTTCCTTCCTTCTTTCCTTTCTTCTTTCTACTGGGCCTTGAATCCAGGGCCTTTGCACTGAGCTACATCCCCAGCCCTTTTTGAATTTTATATTTTGAGACATGGCCTTCTAAGTCCCTAAATTCCCTCTCCTGCATCACCTGTCAGAGTGCTGGGATTACAGGCATATACCACTACCCCTGCTTTGCATTATTTTTAATCTTTACTAGTTTGATAGTTGAAAAATGATACACTGTTGCTATTTTAATTTGTATTAATATTAAGGTTGAACATTTTCCTCTTTGTTTCTGAATGTATTTCCATCTCCACAGGACTCTTGAGGGCTACTTTATCAAAGCAATATTCTCTAAAATCTAAAAAGGTAAAAGTGAAGTAATTCTTTTCATTTAACTACAAATGAGATTTGGTACACATTTGTTAAAAAAGAAGTAGGGCCAGGTGAGTTGGTGCACACCTGTAATCCCAGTACTTGGGAGGCTGAGGCAGGAAGATCACTGAGTTGGAGGCCAGACTGGGCTACATAGTGAGTTCAGAACAAACCTGGAATACATAGTGAGACCTTGTCTCAAAAAAAAAAAATCAAAAAACAAGAGAAGTAGGCCTATACAGTAATAATCCATTGTGGTCTACAGTGGCTCCACACACAAGATTCCCTTGCCTCAGTCTCCCAGGTGCTGGCATTTTAGTGTGTGCTGCTGTGCACCAGCTACCAGGGCATTGAAAGTTTGTTTCGAACTAGTGGTTGTTAAACTTTATCTTGCATCAGTATCATTTGCAGGGCCTGTTAAAACATTGCTGTGCCTCCTACCTGGAAGTTTCTGATTGAGTAGCTCTGGGTGCTGCCCCAGAATGTGCTGATATTGCTGATCTCAAGATGGTGTTTTGAGATTCATCACAGTTCTACTGCCAAAGGTCTACCATTTAAAAAGGAACTTTAAGAAGCACTTTCCGGATTCCTTAGTGCTTTCCTTTTGATTTCCTGTAACAAATAGTTTAAAATTTCTTTTAAAGTACAAAAGACATCTGATTATTTATTTATAATACCTTGTACCCATGACACCTTCATCTGGGGATATCTTACATTTCTGTCTCTATTACAGCGGCTGTTAGTTTTACCTCACAATTGACCTTCAGTCTTAAATTTCCTCAGATCGGTACCAGCTGCGCCTGAACTTTCATACATCTTCCAACTGCCTTGTGAATGGATTGTTATTCTTGGGGTATTTCGACCTTGGGCCCCAAAGAAATATCCTGAGAAAGGAGGCAAATACCAAATTCATATTACCTGACCACATTTGATTCAGGAACACTTTTCATTGAGCGCTGTCTAGAAAAGTTTCAAACTGAAGATGCAGTAGGAGATCTGAAAGTCTCTGATGATGTATAATTTCTGTCACCATTGCCAGGAAACATATTTTGGCTTTGTGTATGTGTCTGTCCACATGCATGCCCACTCTACAAACATTTAATCAAGTGTTTTATTACTGGTATCAATTTTACAGTTCTCCCTTAGAATAAATTTTTTTCACATTTTGACTCCTAAGTCATGAGGTGGACTTACTTAGCTCTCTTAAACCCCACAGGAAGCCTGTCTCAGTAAACTAGTAGGTGTTACTAGTAGGTGTTGGTTTTCCACAAAGCTCAGTGAGTTTTCCAGAAGTTTCTCTTAACTATGAGTGACAATTCTCCATTTGGCCACTAGATGTCACCAAGTCCCGGGAGAGGCTAAGGCCAAATCCTGAGATCACGGTGTTTGTTTGCTGGATAAGAAAAAAGCTCTGGAAGCAAAGGAGAGGTCAGGACTGGATGTGTGCAAAGGGACAGGACTACCTGTCAGGGCAGCCACACAGATCCCTGAGCATGCACACAGGCATACCCCACTGCCACTAATCTCAAACTCTAACACTACCCAGGAGAGTATTCCAGGAGGTAAAGTGGGCATCCCACTCAACCCCCCAGTCACTGAGTCAGGGGATTCATTGTAGAGTGTGTGTAATCTTGGTAGGATCAGGGGAAAGTTCACAGCCACAGTAATTGTGGTTTAAGGGTGTCTCCGTGGATGGTGTGTGCCTGTGTTTCTCAGTGTGGTTTGTGTATCACCACCAGAGGACTCGTTAGAAATGCAGATTCTGAGGAGACACCTTAGATGGACTGAATCAGAAACCCTCAAGTGCTCAGGATGGTTCTGCTGCAGGGAACCACTGGATTATGCATGGATTCTGTTATTCACTCATTCATTTATTGCTGTATTCATTCATCAGTCCTAAAGTGGGTAACCAAAATAGACAATCCTACACATAAGCATGACACAGCTCTCCCTCATCCCCCAGCCAGTTGATAAGGAATTCATTTATAGGTCAAATAACTTTCCCATCAATCAGGAAGAATTCCTAGTGCTATCAGTAGTAAAAAGGATTTCTTCATGATGGGCTGCTAGTGCTATTGTAAAACAGCTGATGGTGGAATGAAATTCCACTTTCTGTCCCTGATATCAAGTGGAGAGTGTCACAAGATCCTGTTTGCAACCAGATCCCACGCTGACTGTCCTTCAGTCTTATGAATGCAAAGCAGGCACATCCACAGGGTCACCAGCCGGGGGGGGGGGTTGTGCAAAATCCCACTGAGGAGCTGAGGAGTTAGGTGTTTTGTTCATAGGAGCTTGCGTGTGGATCCCACTCTCCCACCAGTGATCAGTGAAAGAGCCCGAATGGGAACACCACCAGTTCGAATGAGCCCACCTGCCACCTCACAGAAATGTAGGTTACACAGAGGACATGTTCAGCAGTTTGCAAGCCGTCTCCCAAGGACATGTCAGTAGGTTATAGAGGACACAGAGGACACATCAGCCTGCTGTTTCTCTGACCCACTCCCTTAAAAGTCTGCCGAAAAACACTATAAAAAAGCCTGTTAGAGGGCTAGGGATTTAGCTCAGTGATTAGAGTGCTTGCCTTGCAAGCACAAGGGCCTGAGTTCGATTCCCGGCACCACACACAAAAAAAAAAAAGCCTGTTAGCTTGTAAGAGACACCTTCTCTGTTCTGCTTGCACAGAGGTCTCTCTGAGGGTGAACAATATGCCTGCTTGGACTGTTGATTTCACGTCCGTCTCCTTTTCTGCTCATCTGGTGCTGAAAGCCAGGAGTGGGAGCTGAGAATGGGGGCTATTCTGCAATCTAGGAAGCAATGGGCAGTGGCAGCTCATCCCAGGCGTACTCCAGATCCTGACAGCTCCTGGTTCTCGCCCCACAGAGTTGGGCGCATGGGCTCGACTGCCCTCTGTGGCAGGACTGCGAGGCTCTGGCCAAGGCTCCACTTTGGTGAGCCCTCAAAACACCCAGAAGCAACCTCTGAACCCCGACCACCCGACTGGGTAACCAACCCTCCCTTCCCTCTCCCCCCAAATCCCACCCTTTCGTGAACTCCAGTCCTGGGGCTGACCTGCCAGACCTCAAATGAAGACATTCACCACCGGCTGCTAATCCATCACCACTCCTGGGAGGGGAAGATCTGGGCCCAGTCGGCTTTCTCTTGGCACCCAGAGAAGGCCGATCCACTGTTGCCCTTTTTCCTTCCTCTCCAGTCTCAATTTGAGAGCACCAGAAAAGGGGGACCTCTGGCACTCTGACTGGGGAGATGCTTTCGTTCAGCATGCAGGACACCCTGTCAGGTGGTCGGGGTTCAGAGGTTGCTTCTGGGTGTTTTGAGGGCTCACCAAAGTGGAGCCTTGGCCAGAGCCTCGCAGTCCTGCCACAGAGGGCAGTCGAGCCCACACGCCCCATCTCTTCTGGCGCCGGGAGCCTGTGGACCCGGGTCAGGAGGCTGATCGCAGGGAGATGTCTGGGTGACCTGTTTCCAGACCCCAGTGGCCTTTCTCACCCCCGCTCCCTGCGATGGGCAGTTCTCCCTCAAAAACATCAGGACATACCCCCCTCTGCTGTCTCCTATGTAATCTCTCCAAATTGGGACTAAAAGGAGACATGATGCCAAAAAATTGATCTTTTACTCCACTTCTGTGCAGCCCCAGTACAGACTTGATAATAAGTCATGCTGGCCAGCTGACAGCATTTCAATATCCAAATTCTCTGAGACCTTGGTAAGTTACTCCAGAAGAATGGCAAATGGTTAGAGGTTACATATATCTAAGCCTTTTTTACCCTTTGTGTGCAACCTTCCTTTGTCCTACTCTTTGCTCTCTCCAAATTTTTTTCCCCTGAGCAAAAACCTCTTACCCCCACAAAAACTCTTATTCCCACTCCAAACCCAACAACATCACACCTTTACTGTCCTCTACCCTCCTCTATCGACAAATTCAATCCCTCTGATGATCCCCTGTCCTATCGTCTCCCACTGCCTCAACAACGTCAACCAGACCCACAACATGCCCAACTGGCAGACTCTTTTCTCTGAGTCCTCCTCTTCTCCAACATCCGGCAGCCTGCCCACCTCCTCCAGCTCAGTCCCCTCCTAAAACCTATCCTCCCCTCCGACTCACTCTTGTACTCTTTCTTCCCACCCAATACCTGCTTGGACCTCTTCTCATCCCATCCTACCCCTCCGTGAGGTGACAGGAGTAAAGGGGCCATTCACATTCATGTTTCCTTCTCAATTACTGATCTAGGACAAAGAATGGGGTCCTTTTTAGAAAATCCCAATAAATTCATAAAAGGATTTCTCCTACTCATTCAAATGTATGACCTCACTTGGGAAGATATTTCCCTTATCCTTTTGTCCACCCTTACTGATGAATAAAGGGAATGTATTTGGTGGGCGGCTGGAAACCACACTGAAGAGCTCCATTGCCCACACCCTGACAGGCATGCTGGGGCAGCTCAAGCAGTCCCCAGGGCCGAACCCTGAGGCCCTGAGTGGACACATCAACTTGGCGACTCTGGTAGGACAGATCGCAATCATATGATCACTTGCCTCCTGGCAGGAATGGAAAAAAATAAAAATAAACAGGTCACCTATGAGCACCTCAGAGAAATCACCCAGGGGCAGAAGAAAACCCAGCCCTTTTTGTGAACTGCCTTTTGGATTAAATAAACAAACACCCACCCTCAGTCTCCTGAAGGTCTAATTCTTCTACACCTCCACTTTGTCTCCCAATCTTATCAAGACATCTGCAAAAAGCTCCAAAAATTGGAAAATGGACCCTAAACACCACAGAAGAGTCTCGTAGATATTGTCTTTAAAGAAGAGAACTCCAATAAGAAAAAGAAAAAGAAGAGAACTCCAAAAGAACAGGCCAGGGGCTGAGGATTTAGCTCAGTGGTTAAAGTGCTTGCCTTGCAAGCACAAGGACCCGAGTTCGATCCCCAGCACCAAAAAAAAAAAAAAAAAAAAAAAAACCCAAAAAACCCCAAAAGAACAGGCTAAAGCTGAATCTCAAGTCCTTGCCTCAGTAGTTCCACCCCCAGCCAAAAACTCTGCCAAATGCTCTGCCTCACACCCAGCCAGCAGCTGCTCTCTTTGTGTGATCCGGGCCACTGGGCCAAAGCTTGCCCTATTCCCAGGCTTCCTACACAGCCACGTGTGAACTGAGGACTGTGGGGTCCCTGGAAAATGGATTGCCCTCTGGGGAGGGCTCTCCCCCGAGTTCTCTCCTTTCCAGGCAACCTCACATATCTGGAGAGGACCTGGCGGCCCTCATGGCCTTATCCTCAGCTACCAATTTTTTTAAAAAAGTTTTTTCCTCTCATCATGATTGGTCTCTTGATTGATTACCTTGCTATTTCTGACCCATGGTTACATTAGTAGAGCAATCCTTCCTAACAATCTCAGGTACCAACAAATGTGGGGAAGAGGCCTTTAATGAGTTATGATGCCTTACATGATGTCAGCTACCAATCGATGTGGCCTGGATCCCAAGGCCCCTTCACAGCATCACCAATGGATCCACAGGTAACAGTGGTGGTGGCCGGAAAACAGCTTTCCTTTCTGGAAGACTCAGGGGCCAGCCTCTCTGTTCTTATGGAATTTTGGGGACCTTTGCTCCCTTCCTCTATCTCAGTTGTTGGAAAGAAGGACCTAAGAGAAATGCCAGTCAAGACTCCACCCTTATACTGTTCTTTAGGCCATATAACTTTCACTCACTCTTTCTTATAATCCCCCACTGCCCCACGCCTCTTTTGGGAAGAGATATCTTCCATCGCTAGGGGGCATCTATATATATTCCCTCACTTCCTTCTGAGCCCTTCTATCCTACCAATCATGCCCCCTAATGAGACCCTCCCCTCTGAGATGATCCAATTTATCAAATCAAAAGTTGACACAATTGTTCAAGACACACACAAAAAAAAACCCTTCAATAGCCTTACACCACCAACCCCTCAAAATAGCCTTGAGGGGCCCTACTCAAGCTGTTGCAGTCAGCCAATATCCTCTTAGCCCTAACAGCCATCTTGACCTTCAGCCCGTTATCAACTGCCTTCTTAAAGCCCAAATTTTCATCCTACCACTCCCCCACAACACTGCCAGCCTTCCTGTAAAAACTTGATGGCGCCTTCTAATTAGTCCAGGATCTCCAAAAGATTACTGAAGCTCTTGTTCCCAATCACCCGGTGGTTTCCAACCCCTACACCCGCCTCTTCTATATCTGCCCCAATATTCAATACTTCACTATTTTGGACCTTAAAGATGCCTTCTTTACTCTTCTTTCAGCCCTGATTCCCAAAATTTTTTCACCTTTACCTGGACAGACACCATATCTCTGTTCACCCAACAACTCACATGGACAGTCCTTCCCCAAGGGATTAAAACCAAAATGGACAGGGCTCTTTCAAGTAATCCTGACCACCCCAACAGCGACAAAATTAAACGGTCACGCCTCCTGGGTCCACTTCTCTTCTCTAAAAAAGGCTCCCTCACCGACTGGACCCACGTCCCTGATCACTAAGCTGCCACCTGTGACAAAAGAAATCGAAGACACAGCTAGACAGCCCCCTAAGTCTCTCTCTTCATAACTTTGTCATTTCGTGACCATCCTAATAGAAGAATTTCTCCATTATTCGCCCTCTTCCTCCCTAGACACCATAATCCCAGACCTATGGCTACAGGGAACCCTCTCAGACTTCTCCCCAGAGCAAATCACCACTTTTACTTCTGTGTTCTTCTGCCCCGATCCTTCCTTTCTCAACATTACTCATCCCCTTAACCCCTAACACCACAACGCAGACCTTTCCTAGATACCCCAATCAGATGCTCTCTCACATGGCTGAAACCATCCAAACCTTTAATGGAACCATCCAACCACGCCGATGGGTCTGCCTCCACCTTTCCCAGATAGCAGACTCAGTAATCCCTGCTCCCCTTGGAACATGGGTAAACACTTCTGCAGGGTGACACTTCACAGAGACTGCCAGTACTAGCCCTAGCCGAAGGATGTGACATCAGGTTCGCGTGGGCACTCAAGGCTATCAGACAGGCCTTAGAAGCTCACCGACTGCTGCAGCGGGCCATAAACAGTCCCTCCCCAAATGGACTCCATCTAACCCAACCTGCTCTTCTGTGCATTTCTCGAAACAAACATGATCATTTTAGCCCAGCCAGCTCTTTAGCCTCTCCCTCTGCAAAGCTACCATCCATCTCCTCCCACCTTCTGATCGCCATAACTTTAACCATCTGGGAACTTTTATGAGTACCTGGGTACAGTTCTTTCCAGGGACATCTAAATGCTAGCACATCTGAGTATTGCCAAGACAAGGGAAAGGATCCGCTGCAAGATACTCTCCTAGGCCATAGAGGCACCCCAAAATGCAGATACCTCGATGCACCTGACAGCAGAGTCTTCCTAAACCAAAAAAATCACTGCTCTTACCCAAGGGGGTCCTGCAGTATCCCCAGTCTCACTTCTTTCGCCCTTGACAGCTGCAACTTTAGTTAGTTTGTTTTTTTCCTTTTTAAGACAGGGTCTCACTATGTAGTTCAGGCTGGCTTTGAACTCATTATGTAGCCTAGGCTGGCTTTGAACTCATGGAGATCCTCCTGCCTCAGCCTCCCAGGTGCTGGGATTACAGGCATGCGCCACCACACCTGGTGACAGCTGCAATTTTTAGCTCCTCCTTCCACATATGGCATGAATTTGAGGCAGTCCAACATTTACCTCCTATTCCACCCCCAGACCTTCTCCCATCCCGATGTGACCTCATGGGATGCCTTTCCTAGAGAAGAGCATCTTCTGGGTGTGCAGAGACAAGGCAGGCATTTGCTTACCTACCAGCTGGCCCAGAACTGTACATTATGACTTCTCACTGCACACTTCCTTAGCAACATGTGGGCTACCCACCCCCACCTCCCCCATAACTCATGTTCGGGTGCAACATGCCAATCAGCTAGTGCCCTCAATGGCCACCCTGCGAAAAATCACAGGAACTGAAATGGGGAATGGGGTCCTAGGAGTCTTTGTTTCAGAGTTCACCGGGCTGTCAAAAGAACTTGCCAAGGGACTCAAGTCTCTGACTAACTGGGACACTTGCAAGATCAAGTAGATTCCCTGGCTTCAGTTGTCCTCCAAAACTGCAGAGGCCTCAATCTGACAACTTCACAGGGCAGCATATAGTCTCTACTCCGAGAACAACACTGCTTTCACACCAACAAATCCTGTCTGGTCAGAGACGGGGCAAAACGCCTTCATGAATAGGCTTCCAAACTCCTTGAAGGCTCTTCCGGTGATCTGTTTCCCCTTCCTCTTCATTGGCTTCTACCCATCCTGGACCTTTAATGCTTAGTACTCTTTTCCTTCTTCTTTTTCCCCATATAATTAATCTTTTCCAAAGATTTCTTGAGGAAAGAATAGGGGCCATCTCCCAGGCAACTACTTGAGAATACTTCCAAGTGGCCTTCCTTCCCCAAAACATCAAAACAAAGCAAAACAAACAAACAAAAACCCTTCATCACCTCCTCTCTGCAGGAAGTAGCCAAGAAAAGAACAATGACCCATTTTCCTATACCCCTTGAAGGCTGGGAGTGATACAGCCCAGACAGGGACACGGCCAGTTCCAATGAGCCCACCCGCCATCTCAGAGAAATGTAGGTTTCGCAGAGGACATGTTCAGCGGGTCGGGAGCTGTCCCCCAAGGACGCAGCAGCAGGTTATAGAGGACACAGAGGGTACATCGCCTCCTTTGCTTCTCTGACCTACCCCCTACTCCAAAGCCCACCGAAACATGGTATAAAAAAGCCCCTTAGCCTGGAAGAGGCACCTTCTCTGCTCTGCTCGCAGAGAGGACCCTCTCGGGGTTGGCAATGAACCTGCTCGCACTTGCCGAGTTCATGATCCTCTTCCTCCTTTCTGCTCAGTCAGCACAGTCAGATGCACAGCACACACATGGCTTCTGTCCTCTGGACGGTTAGGCTTGTGAAAAGGGCCATATATACTGATAGACCTCGTCTGAGCACCACAGTGACAGTAATTTTTTTTTTTTTTTTTTTTTTTTTTTGTGGTGCCGGGGATCGAACTCAGGCTAGTAATTATTTTTTGAACCATTTGTCTGACCAATTCATTACAACATCTACTGGGACGTTGCCAGGGCCCTTTTCCAGGATCCTTTTCCTCCCTCCTTCTCCCTTCCCTTTCCCTCTTCCTTCTCCCCTTCCTTTGCACAGGGCCTGTTTTTCCTACACAAGATGTCGTGTGTCGTTGCCATTCTCACTTTAGCGATGAGGGAACCAAGTCTCAGGGAAGGTAAGAATGAAGAAGCTCTTGAGAAAAGAGATGCCAGAGGGAGGGGAACATGATCTCTAGGAGATGAAAGAGAAGATCACTCTCAGATCAGACCCGAATGGGACAGTATAAGCGTGTAACCTGCTCTGTAAAGCAGAACTCTGAACTTCCTCCCGGCGAGCACATAGCAAACTCTCCCAGCCCCAAAGAAGTGAAAGAAGATACAGATGCCAGCCTGGGCGGCTGGGAGCCTGGCTTGTTTTCCACGAGAAAGAGGAGGATGAGCTGAAGACGGATGGAAGTGCCGGAGCAGGTGTGGAGGTCTGCATTCTCTCTGTGCTTCCGCCTCTCTGTTCCTTGCTATAAAAGACCCCTGCCCACCTGTAAACACTGAGATGGTGATCTGAGGCTAAAGGACCCCTGTGTCTCCTTGGAGCTACTTTTGAATTAATCCCTTTTCCTCCCCCCCCCCATATGTACTGCCGCTTTGGATTTGGTCAGCTGCGAGCAGACAAGCCCGCACATAGGAGCCTAAGCAGCCGGCAACACTGGGGCCTGCTACCCTGCGGGGTGTAGGTGCCGCAAGCAGCGCCGGTCCAGCTGCTGCTGTGCTGTTCCCCAGCCTGCGCTCCCTTTTTCTATTCTGCAGTTCAGTGGGAGGCAGGGAAAGGGGGAGGCCGCGGGAGCCTCGGGACAAGAATGCATCCCTCCCTCTCCCTTCTGGACCTCAAAGGCTCTCAAACTTGCCTTTTTAGGAGAGAGGAGGAACAAAGATAGGAGCTCGACAGCCAGGACAGGTTTATTTAGAACAAACCTGAGAGGGGCTGCTGGTATGAAGGCCAAGCGGCCTGGTCTCTTCCAGACTCATGCTTCTTGTGGGGTTGGGAGCAGTTGAGAATGGGAGTTGGAACTGAGCTGGGATGGTTGTCCTTCAGGCAGTGTACCAATAAAATTAATTTAAAACAAAACCAAACAACAAAATAGTATTACTCCTGACACTTTCAGGGCAAAGTACCCTCACCGCCGTCACAGCCATTATCTGTGGAGTTCTGGCCTGGCCGTCAACGCTTCCCACCAAGGATCCACACATATTTCAGTTCTCCTCCCAGGAGCTTGTGTTCTTCTGCAAACCGTCTCTTTCCTCAAGGGACTTACGGGCTGGGAGTGGCTCAGCGGAACAGCACTCACTTAACGCGAGTCCTTGCTTTCAATGTTTGCGAGGAGAGAGGAAGAAAGAGAGGCACTTTTCTACACTCCTTTAACATGCTGGGGCTGAATGTTCACGGGGTTTTGCGCTTGCACACACAGACTGTCACCATGTGCTCAGATTGACCCATAAGTGAGCGTTAGTAGCTCCTTTTAGAGGCAAAGAAATCAAGTCTCAAGGGAGGCATTAAACCAGCTTTGTCTTTGGTAAAGAAACAAGCTGCTGGAGATTAGAGCAGAGTGGGAGAAATGAAGTTGTTTAAATTGTTTCGGGGTTAAATGGCAAAATGAATGTAAGTCTTAAATATATATTTATGTTACATAAATAACGTTTATTAAGTCCTATTAGCAGTATTGGCAGGAATTTGCTCCTCTGGTTCTATTTATTAGTTGAAAAACTTCTATAAAGGGGAAATTCCTTTCAAAAACTATTTGGTCACTATGAAGGGCATTTTGGATTCCCTTAACTTCATTCTACAGAGATGGAATTTTAACATATTTAATGTATTTGAATTCAGCAGTTCATTGAAGTTATTACATTTTTTTTTTTTTTGAGACAGAGTCTCACTATATAGTTCAGGCTGGCCTTGAGCTCACTATGTGTCCCAGGCCGGCCTCGAACTCGAGAAGATCCTCCTGCCTCAGCCTCCCAAGTGCTGGGATTTACAGGCATGTGCTGCCACACCCTGCTGAAACTATTATTCTTGATGATTGTTTTATTCTTTCCATTTTTTTATGGTGCTGGATATTAGGCCCAGGTCTGGCACAAGTGATCTACCACTGAACTACATCTGTAGCCCTCTTATTATTCCTTTCTCTCTCTCTTTCCGTTTCTCTCTACCCCTCTCTGAGCATGCATGAGCACCTACAGACACATCTGTCTCCTCCCACCCTCCTCTTTCTCCCCCCCTCTCTTTCCATGTCTTCCCACCCTCCTCTTCCTCCCCTCTCTGTCCTCCCTAGCCTTCCCTTGGGAGAAAAAGGCTCCCAGATTAGACTGAGTCCCCTTGGCTCAAGCCTTCCACTCCTTACCTCCCTCACCTCCCCAGCCAGGGCCCACTGGCCACTTGGTGCACATCAGTGCCTCCACAGCATGCTCCTTCTTCTTCCCACTCACCACTCCCAGGATGTTCCTACAGTTATTATTCTTAAATTATGCTTAAATTAGTTGTTGTAACTCTTTTTGCATTGGCTCCTAAATGCTTCTGACACAACTCCAATAATCTTTGACTGCTTTCTCATATGGTAATTAATAAAATAATATCCATAAATAATTTGAAATATTTATGACGTGTTAACTGAATGATCACAACTCTAAATTACCATTTAGTTGCGCTTCACATATCAGGATATAAAACCAGCTTTGCTTCTAGTCTATGAAGTATTAAATTGACATACAAGGTAATCAAAGATTCCTTTAATTCAATATCCTACCAATTTCTGTCTTTACAGAAAAATAAACAGTCAAAACATAATTTCACCTCCTAAACAAAGCATTTACAGTCATCCAAGTACATTTTGAAAAACAGAATGAGGCGAAATTTCTTCCTTCTTAGAAATATATTCCTGTGGCCATTGGAGTGATTGGTAAGAGCCATTCCTCCACATTGTAGTGGGAAGTTCTGGGACCATCAATAAGACTTGGTGTTACATACGCCAGGCACACGTGGCTTTTGTTTGGCTGCAGCAGAGGTGAGGCTATCCGCTTTCGTTTTCCTTTCCTGCCTTGTTTAGCCACTCCAGTGGGTTTTCATTTTGCTCCTCCTTTTCCTTATGTTTGTACTTCCTTTCCTAAAAGTTTATCTTTTTTCCTGTTGTCTTTCATTTTTGGCTTATTTTCAACTTTTGCAGGAGCAGGTTTGACCTGAAATATGCAGATCTCTTGGGCTCTTTACTGCCTCTTGAGTTGAATTGAGTTTCTGCTTAAAAATTCTTGGCAGCGGCTGTTGTGGGAAGGTGGGTGCCTGGGTTCCTGGGTGCCTGTAGGTCTTCACAGCAAAGCTAGGTTCTCGGGCTGCTGCCGGTCCTACGGTCTAAGCTACTGGAATCCATGGTGTGAGAATCAGATGGACCAGATTAAGGAAACTATCTATCCGTAGTCTATGTATTCAATCCTTCTCATTTCCTTTTATAAACAAATTGTACCATACTTCACATAATTTTCTCCACCTGACTTTTTTCACCTAACGATCTGTCAGGAGATTACATCGAAGT
The DNA here is from genome assembly GCA_004026905.1 of Hystrix cristata. Taxonomy (NCBI): domain Eukaryota; kingdom Metazoa; phylum Chordata; class Mammalia; order Rodentia; family Hystricidae; genus Hystrix; species Hystrix cristata. The sequence continues at coordinate 27,555 of PVJO010016960.1, forward strand.
AGCATACAGAACATATACTCTTCTTTTTTATTTTTTTTTTACAGCTTCCTAATGCTTCAGCTAGTGAATGTATTACAGTTGATTTAACATTTAGTTTAGGTTTTTATCATTCAAGTTGCAATAAATAATCCAGTGCATATGTCATAATGTATTTTTTGCCAGTGTTTCTTTGGGACTGATTCCAAGAATTGGGATTGTTGGGTGAAAGGGTGATTGTGCCAGCTATTGACCGTTTCTCCTCTAATGTAGTGATGGTTTACATTCCACACTTGATCTTAGCCAAAGGCTGAGAAGCGATGTTTTACATTCCTGCAAAGTATGAGAGTGCCTGTTCATAGGCTCACCAAAAGACTATATGGTCAAACTTTTACATTTTTGTCAGTCTGTTAAGTGAGAAGTTATATAATAGTTTAGTTTTAATTTATATTCTTATCATTAATAGGGTTGAATATTTTTCATATTTGAGTTGTTTGTATATTTTTTCTGAATACTATCTTGATACTTTTAAAAACATATTTAATGTACTTCAGTATATTATGGTCTTTTTTTAAAATAATGAAGTACTAAAAAAAAATGAAGTACTATTTTGGGCCAGTAGAAACCTCTTCAGGTTTTCTTTTCTTTTTTTGAGCAGGGTCTTGTTAAATTGCCCAGGCTGGGCTCAGACTTTCTTTCTTTCTTTCTTTCTTTTTTTTTTTTTTTTTTTGGTGCTGGGGATTGAACTCATGGCCTTGTGCTTGCAGGGCAGGCACTCTAGTCACTAAGCCAAATCCCCAGCCCTGGGCTCAGGCTTTCAATTCTCCTCTCCTCTTGCCTCAGCCTCCCGGAATGCTGGGATTAGAGGTGTGTGCTACCTCACTCGACTTTTTGTGTCCTTTGACCTGACCTCGGTATTCTTTAATTCCCATCTCCACCCCAGTAATCTCTGACAGCATCTTTGCTATTACATGATATTCTACACTTATCTCATACATTCAGTATCCCAGATTGGCATCAACCATTTCTCCAAGCTGTTGATGAAATAATAATTTCATCTGCTGAAACTCACATCCACATTCGTGTCACTTTTCACTACTTGACATTGTAGTATATGCAGTAATTCATTGTTTATTGTCTGTTTGCTCCTGTGTATTCCAAGACCCTAGATCCGAGTTGCATGGAAGACAAGGACTTTTGTTTTTCTCACTAATGTATCCTAAACACAGAACAGGACCTGATGTGCTAAAGTGCTCAGAACCTGTACTGTTCTGTTTATCAGAAGTTGTGATCATAGTCCCCTGCACAAGGAGCCTGGTGATCATTCAGAGACTGAGCTCAAGGACATTCACTCATTCGTTTCCATATGCCAAGTGGCTTATCTGTTCCAGACAGTGTTCTGGGCACGATAGCAGTGTTTACATTAGCCTGGAGACTCTGATTGGCTATTTCTGCTTTGACAGACTACTGCCCTAACTGGGAATTGATAAACCTCTAGACAGACTGACCAGGCAGGAATGATTCCTTTCTAATGTTAAACCAGAACTAACCTAACAGGGTCAAGTAAGCTCCTGGAATTAAAAAAAAAAATGGTGGGAGTATTTTCTTCCCTGAAGATTTATTTATTTATTTATTTATTTATTTATTTATTTATTTATTTATTTATTGAGACAGGGTCTCCCTGTGTAGTCCAGCCTGGCCTTGAGCTCACTATGTAGCCCAGACAGGCATCTAACTCATGGAAATCCTCCTGCCTCAGCCTCCCTAATGCTAGGATTACAGGTGTGCGCCACCATACCCAGCCCTAAAGTTTTATTTTGAAATGAAAACGTAACACCAAAGTTTAATACATTCTGCAAATGTGTGTATATTTTATTTCTGGCTTACATTTCCAGGAGCTGTCTACGACAATTATGTTCTATGCAATTTATGTCAAAGTCATGTCTTTATGTGTGAGAGAGAGCAGCATATATAGGCCAGGACTAACATTTGCTGAGGTCCTGTTGTGTGCCACATATTCCTTGTAGATTTTCTTACGTTTTCTCTTAGAGTCAGCTAGAAGATAAACGACAAGAAATCCCCCTCCCCCTTTTTTAAAAAAAGAGGAAATCACATAAAGATTTTTAGCCACAGAATGTAATTTATCTAACAACACAGAAGTATCATCAGATATTATCTACACAGAATTTCCTATTATTCCTCCCACTGTTACTAGACCAGGTCTATTTTTCCCACTACATGGTGCTAATCACCGAGGTGAGTTTTGCAAAAGAGTTTATTCACAAGATGGCCAAGTGTGGAGGGGGAGAGCCATGTCTCAAATTCACCTCCCCAGAGAGGGTTTGGGGATATTTACGGGATAAAGAAGCAGGATGAATAAAGGCCTGGAGGCACTGGTAATTTTATGACATCTCCCGTCCTGGAATCCCTATGGGTGCAGGATTACGATCCTGGCTTCCAAGATCTCGCTTCATTTTAACAGCTATTCAATTTACTTATTATTAAATCTGTAATTCAGATAAAGCTATAGGAAGGTAAGAGAGGATAATCACCTCTCTTAAACCAGGGAAACTCCCTTAAAAATCCTATAAGTAATGAAATGTGGAATTACTATAAAGCTTTCCCCTTTGTGTCTGGAAGCTCTAAGTACTTTAATTTCCCAGGTGATGGATGCTGGCCGGAGCATTGTTTAAATTTTAAAAAATAGTGAGCTATATTACTTTTCAATTATGACCATTATTTAAAAAATTGAAAGCATCATATATGGCAAAAAAAGCAGTAAAGTCTGTCTAAAATAATTACAGCAAATATGTACAAATTATTTCTGGTCAATTCACATAATGTATATGCATTCCAAGTAGTCAATAATCAAAAGGGCAAAGGGAGTAGGCAGCCTCCAAGACCGCCTCCTAGCTTCCTGCACTTGTGTAATCCTCATCCTTGAATGTGGGTGGGAGTTAGGAGAGTACAGTAGTTTAAACTTGAATTATTCCAAATCTTTTCCTTTTGTGTCTTTCTGCCACAGGGCTCTCTGAATTCTCTAATCTCCTTGGGGGGCTGACATGTGATGCTCCTCTGGGAATTGATCAATTTGTGTTAATAACAAGCAGTTTTATTTATTTACAAAATATAAATACCACAAAGTTTACCATTTTAATTATTTTTCAAATGTATAGTGTCTTGGTTACTTTTCTCTCCTTGCTAAGACAAAATACCAGACACACAAAGTTAGGGGAAGACAGGTTTATTTGGCTCACAGTTTTCAGAGTTTTCAGTCCACAGTCAGCTGGGTCTGAGGCAGGGTGGCCTGGCAGACAGGCAGAAAGCAGCCAGGTAAGCAAGGGAGGCAAGCAAACAGCTAACCAGCTTCTTCCTATATCTTCTATTTTATCCAGGCTACTTGGCTTTAGGGTGGGCAGTACTCCCACCCTTAATCCTAACACCCTTAATCTTAGTGTCACATCCTTGATTCCAGCAGAACAATGCCAAAGCAATCAGTGGACTAATTTAGTAATCACACACTCTACATCCAGCTACCTCTTACCACATGAGGCTTTGGGGGGACTTCTAGACACAAACCATAACATATAGTTTCGTGGCATTAAGTCCTTTCACATAGGGCTGGGGATGTAGCTTGTGACAGAACACTTGCCTAGGTTGTGTCAGGCCCTGGGTTCCAAACCCTGCAGCAACAACAACAACAACAAAAAAATACAGTACATTCACATTGTTGTGCAACCTGTCACCACTATCCATTTCCAGAACTCTCCATTTAGTGTAAGTGAAACTCTATAGCTATTAAGTGATAATTTCCTGTTTTTCCCCTCCTCTAGTCCCTGCAACCACCATTCTACTTTTTGTCTATATGAACTCCACTACTCAATGTACCTAAGAAGAGTAGAATCATACAGTCTATTGTATAGATATATCATATTTTGTTTACCCATTCATCCTTCTGTGGACATTTGGGTTATTTCTACCATTTGGCTATTGTGAATAGTGTTACTATGAGCATGGGTGTGAAAGTAACTGTTTGAGTCTCTGCTTTCATTTTTTAGGGTACTCAGAGGTGGAATTGTTGGATCATAGGATAATTCTATATTTCATTTTTTGAGAAATTGCCATATTGTTTCCACAGAGGCTCTACCATTTTAAGTTCTGACCAGCAAAGCACAAGGGTTCCAATTTCTCTATATCCCCACTAATACTGTAATTTGTTTTTGTAAATAATAGCTTCCTAATGGATGTGATTTATTTTGTTTAAAATAAACTATTTGTTAGTAGTACTGGGGATTGAACCCAGGGCCTTTGCATTGAGCTACACCCCCAATCCTTTTAAAATTTTTTTATTCTGAGACAGGGTCTTGCTAAATCACTAAGTATCATAGTTACTTCCTTGTTACTGCAACAAAATACCCAACGCCCACAAGTTGAAGGAAGAAAAATTTATTTAGCTCACAGTTTGTAGAGGTTTCAGTCCATAGTCAGCTGACTCCAAGACAGGGTGGCATGGCAGAGGAGAAACAGTTATTGGTAAAGCAGGTAACAAAAAGGCAGCAGCAGTGAGTCTCCCTTTCCCTTTTTATTCCATTCAGGTTAAAAGCCTATTTGTTGGTGCCATTCGCATCTAGGGTGGGTCTTTTGTTTTCAGGCACACCCAGAACCATGCTAATCCAATCAGTGGACTGACCCAGTTACCACACACCCATGATCCAGTATCAAATACCCATGATCCAGTCACTCCTAAAGCCCCACTTGGGAGCACATGAGGTTTTGGGGGACATTTTAGATATAAACCATGACACTGAGTTATCCAGACTGGGCTTGAAATTGTGATCTTCCTGTCTCAGCCTCCCAGAGTGCTGGGATTACAGGTGTGCACTGTCATGCTTGTCTTCAAAAACAGACTTTATTTTGTAGTGATTTAAAATTTAAAAGCTGTATAATTTTAATCAACAATATTATCGAAAAATTTAAAATACTGCATATGGCAGAAAATACAGGTAGAAGTTATGTGAAAAGTAGAATATCTGCAAACTACATAGAGTTGATATCTGTAATATGTTATCCAGACTAACTAACCAAGAGATAGTGAGTCAATAACAGAAAATCACTTAAAGAGCAATATTTGTACCCAGTAAACATTAAAATATCACTGAAAACCAGACATAATAGTCAATGAAACAGGCAAATTACAGAAGAAGATATATGATTATAATTTTGAAGAATTTGTGTATTTTATATATTTTATATAAACGTTTTTCTTGATATATAAATTACCTACAAATATGTATGCCTCAAACTTCTCAAATAATAAATACAGTCACACCTGCAGCTTTCTCTTCAACTCAGACTAGGAGCGGATATTTAATTTTAGGGTTTAGACACCAGAGAAAATCCTATATTGAGAGGATTGCTGTCAGTGGGTGGTAAATTCCAGAAAGTTCTGACTGATGCCAGGGAAAGAAGCCCCTCCTTAGTCCCTCCTCTCCTTGAAAATCCTCCCATCCTTAGATTTTTAGAACTACATTGCTGATTCTGACCACCAGGTGGCATCTGTCTTCGTTTTCCCTTTTCCATGAAAAGGCTTATATATATATTTTTGTTTGTTTGTTTGTTTGTTTTTTGAGACAGGGTCTCACTATGTAGTTCAGGCTGGGCTTGAACTCACTATGTAGCCCAGGCTGGCCTCAAACTCACGGCGATCCTCCTGCATCAGTCTCTCAAGGGCTGGGATTACAGGCATGCGCCACCACACCCTGCAAGTTTATACAGTTTTAAGAAGAAACAAAATGGTATTTCTTTTTCCTACCAGAAATGAATTTCAATCTTTCTCTGAAAACAACTTAAATTTTTAGACAAATGATTTTAGTATATAAATTTGATCTTGCTTTTACATAGAATATAAAGATTTCCCTCATTAATCTTCATGTGAAGGGTATTATAGGCCAGAAAGAAAATACGTTCTGCCCACAAACGTGTGTCTCAATGTGTGCAACACTGAAAAAGAACAGTGTCGTGCTCATATACATAAATTAGATCAAGTTATATTACACATTCCAAAGGCGGGTAGTCTGGTTAATCAGATTGCAGACGCAAACTTGACACAATAACTGTGCAAATGGGACCAAGGCAATAACTTTAGTTAGGAAACTGCAGATTTATTATATGAGAAGGGTTGTGAAGCTATAATATGCACCACATTAAAACAGCAGGGAAGAGCTATTTATAGAGAAAGGCTGGAATGAGGGGTTTTCACTAAAGCAAATTAACTTGTCCACTGCCAAAACAAAACTGAGCATATGTTAGAATACTGAAAGCGTATTATACCAATTTCTGAGCGGCACACTAAAGGTTAGTCAGAAAGTTTTAACTTGTGTATCGGAATCATTAATGGTTATATTTTTGCCTCTTCTTGACAAATTTCTTGCATGTCTTATTTTAGGTGGAATATAGCTTTTATCCATTATTTCATGCCGTAAAAACACGTGAAGACAGCGTTCATTCTGTGCCAGAGGATGACCAGCAATCTTGTTTGCAAACTGCTGCAGCCCTTGCTTCTTTTCCTCAATAAAATTGTCGTCAAATATTCCGTCACATCCTCTAAAAGAAGTAGATGCAAAAATGCTTTCTGAGAGAGTGAGGAACTACAAACTTGCTCTCTCTTTGTAACTTACTTCGCAGCCATTCAAAATCACGTTATCTTCTTCTGACAGTAGATTCCTTCAGTCTGAAGACAGGAAGATTTGTCTTGACCCTGATCTCGTAGGCAGTGAAGCTGCCCAGGCCGACCCCGCAGTCTGCGGGCTGCTCACATCAGGTCTCCAGGAAGCTGTTGGGCAGCCCGTAGGCGTCATTGAGGCTCTTGTCTTAAGGATCAGCCACCCGGTGTGGGCCAGCGTCTCCGCCATTTCCGGTCCCCGCCGCCGCCACGGGCTCCCTCCGCCCCTTCGCGTTCCACCAACACCACAGCTGTCGCCCGCCCCAGAGACGCCCGGCTCGCGCGCAGTGGTCACAAGGCGAAAAAGCACGTAGTGTGGGAGTTCACCCCTGCGCGAAGCTCCCGCCCTCACGGTGCGGGCTTCTGTCTGTGTCAGGGGACGAACAGCTGATCGCCAGAAGCCCGCACCAGGGCCTGGGAGGCCTACCTGAGGCCGGGACAAAATGGCATTTTAAAAGTTGCTCTTGAAACAGTATATGTAGGATGGTAGAAGCACTGTTTTCTTTTTTTGTTTTTGTTTTTGTTGTGTAGTGCTGGCGCTGCAACCCAGGCCTTGCATATACTAGACAAGAGCTCTACCACTGAGCTACATCCCCAGGTACAGTGTTTTAAAAATGTTTTTTAAATATAAAAAGACTAAAGCATATCTATTCAGTTTTATACACCCCTCCCCCCTTTGGTGGCAAACTTGTCAACACTATACAGTAGTGAGGGCTCTCTGGAGAGAACATGTGGTTCTAGCGTCCCAGGTAACATGCCCTTTTATAATAACTTTCCAACTCATTGCTATTTGCCTATTGATAAAGAGAATTCTGAGATGTCCTGAATTCAGTTACAGACCCAAGAATGGAGGGAGGAAAGTGGTAAGAGAAGGCCAGCTTCAAGCTAAATCATCAAATAAACAAAAGCTGGTCTATGTTCTTTTCCTGTATGTTGAAGATTACCCACCAAGGCCACATTGCATTCTGCTTTTGGAACCAATAAACCAAGAAGCAGCAAAAACTTCTCTTCATGGACTAACCTTCTGTCGCAGGACTTTGCCACTTGGTGTTGCTCAGTCCCCTTTATCTGTAACCAATGCAGGTCCAATGTAAAGGGTTTACTTTTTATTTATTTATTTATTTATTTATTTTTTGGTGCTGGGGATCAAACTCAGGGCCTTATGCTTGCAAGGCAAGCATCTAACCACTCGGCTAAATTCCCAGCCCCGATTTATGTTTCATCTCTCCAAAATTTTATTGTGGAACACTCTGGCCCTTAGGTCTGGTGAACATTTTTCCAATTATTGTCAGACCATGCTGCTGGGTAGCTTAGGTAATTTTTTTTCCCCCCAGGATCTGTCCTTTGCCTTTTGGCTAGCACCTATTAGGCCACAACATCCTTTAGTTTCAGAGACTTCTTAGTCTCAAAAGTTTGATTTAACAGCATTTCCACAACACTTTATACAGTTGCGCAGGACAGTTTTGCTAAAGCTGGCTCTGATATCATACCAACACCCTCAGAGGCAAGTCACTGCCTACCAAGGGAATTACAAACTCCATCTCAGCTGGCGTTCAGGACTCCATCCACATGGGTCCAGGTTACATTTCTCTACGAGCTCTTGGAAAACTGCATTCTGGGTTGCTCCCTCAAGGGACGCCTATATTCGTTGTGTACCACTCTAGCAGACTGGGAACCAAATAGATAGACCTTAGCCTTTGCATACACATAGTGACATAGCATATTGGATCAACTCTTAAGGAGGATTGTTATCCTCATTTTGAACATGTGGAAACTGGATCTCAGACAGTACAAGAACCAGGTCTTTTTTTTTTTTTTTAAGAACCAGGTCTTGTCTTTGAGAAAAATATTGGATTTATAGAAATGAGAGACCTTGTGATAGCTTGATAGTGACTGTGAACAGTATTATTTTGCTCCATTATAAGGAGGGATGGATAAGGTGCTCTCCTACTATGTGTAGTATTAATTTTATATTTTTCTAAGATTTAAATTATACATGTTGTGACTATTAATCCTGCTCTGTCAATTTAATTGGATTTAAAACTGTCTAGCAGAGTAGTAGCGCACACTCCTGGGTGTGTCTAGGTGGGTCATGGAGATGTTGCCTTGGGCACTATACATGGTCATTTGCTCATTCCTCTCTGGCACTGTTCCCTGGCCATGCTTCCCAGCCACCAGGAACTGAATATCTTTGCTCTGTTACGCCCTCCCCCTGTGATGTTTCTGTCTTGGTGCCAGCCAACCTTGAGTTGAATTCCTTGAGACCATGAGCCAAATTAAACCTCTCCTCCTTTAAGTTGTGAATGCTGGGTATTGTGTCCAGCAATGGGAAAGCTGATTAACACACACACATTCTTTGTAGAGCACTTGGAAAGTACATGAAAACAAAACAAAAAAAAACCAAAAAGAAAGGGAATAACCCCCAAATCCCACAACTGGAACCACTCATCCCTTTCTGGAATTTGCTGACATCTAGTGGTAGGTTCAATGTCAAGTTATACCTATAATTGAAGCGAAGTCAAGATAAGTTTCATTTTACTCTGACCTTAATAGGTGAAATTTCCCATTTTAAAACATTGCTTCTTCCTTAAATGTTGGCCTTCTAGGGCTCAGGATATGCCTGTGTTATATTTATTTGGAATGGTGCACAGATGTTATGAAATTATAATGCAGGTCAGTACTAGTTCATCAGCTGCTCTTATGGAGGTAAAATTTGTTACATTGTGCTAAAGGGCCAAGGAATAAGGACCAGCACACCTTGGTCTCCAAGTCAGTGATAGATAGAGGAAAAAGTGCAGGTTTTGGAATGACACATGGGAGTGAGGAATGAAGGGAGTGGATCTAAGATTTATTTAAGAGCACTACATAGTCAGATAGATCATTTACATATATAATCACTTCATGGATAGAATTAGAATGTGTAATTAAGGTAATATGGAAAATGGAATTAAAAAATCATTAAGAAACCCAAAAAGACTAAGAGAAAAAGAAAAAGCAACATAGAACAAGGAGAATACATAGAAAGCAAATAGTAAAATATTAGGTTTAAACCTAGATATATTAGTGTTTACATTGTAGGTAAACAGCCTAAACATTGCAATTAAAAGACAAAAATTTATTTTTTTTTATGGTGCTGGGAATTGAACTCAGGGCCTTGTGCTTGCAAGGCAAGCACTCTAAGCACCGAGCTAAATCCCCAGCTAAAACACAAAACTCTTCAGGCTGGATTTGAAAAATAATTACATGTCGCTTCGAAGAAATACACTTACATAAAACTACAGAAGGCTGAAAGTAAAATAATAGGAAAAGGCATGCCATGCAAATATTAACAAAAAACTACTGTAACCATACTGTCGGATAAAGTATATTTTAAAGCAAGGAGCAATAGGACAAAGGGGATATTCCATAAAGATAAAACTCAATTTGGAAGATAAAATAATTTTAAATTTGCAAGTATCTAGTAATGTAACTTCGAAACATAAAATGCAAAATTTGGTAGCACCTAAAGACAAATAGTAGCTGGGCATGGTGGTGCATGGTTGTAATCCGAGCACTTGGGAGGCTGAGGCAGGAGGGATGCTGTGAGTTGGAGGCAACCTTGTGCTGCATAGTGAATTCAAGGACAGTCTCAACTACATAGCGAGACCTGTCTCAAAAAACCAAGCAAGAAACAGAAAAGTCTATAGTCATGGTGGGAAAATTTTTAAAACTATTTTTTATTATACAAACATTCACAGAACAAAAATCAGAAAATAAAATGGGAAAAATTACCCTACAATTTAAATCTCCATTCCTAATATTATTGTTAACATTTTATTAAATATATTCAACACAAATAGGTTGTCCCGTGAATTTTTGTGTATAGTCTGTTTGTATATGCATATACACTTGAATAAAAAATAATAATGTGCACACTGTCTTAGTAACTTTCTTATTGCTGAGATGCAATACCCAACACAGACAACTGTAAGTAGAAAAGGGTCATTTTGGCTCACAGTTTGTCGAGGTTTCATGACTCCAAGGTGGGGTGACATGGCAGAGGAGACATGGCCTTTGCTGTGGCAGGCAGGAAGCAGAAAGAGATCAAGGGACAAGGGAGGAAGATACACTCTTCCCGGCCATTCCTCCAGTGACCCACCTCCTCCAACCAGGCTTCACCTCCCAAATCACATTTAGCTAGAAACTCATCAGTGGACTAATCCATTGATAAGTGTCAAGCCCCATGATCCAATCACCTCCCGAGAGCCCCACCTATGAGCTCACAAGGCTTTAGGGGGACATCAAGATATAAACCACAACGCAATTTGTTACCCATTACTACTCGTGAAAAATATATATAATAAATATCTTTCCATGTTAAGATTCGGTTCTGTTATAATTTTTAAAGGCTAGATGGTGGTTTACTATATGAAGGATTATAATTTCTTTAACCTATCCTCTGCTGGGTGTCAAGTAGTTTATAACCACGGGATTATAAGCAACAGAGCAATGAACAACCTTGAAGGTGTATCTTTGTGCATTTGTCTTACATGTTTTTGGGATGGTTTTTCAGAAATTAAATCTTTGTATTCAAAGGCACATGCATTAAAAAATTTCTAATGTATATTTTCATAATGTTACTTAAAAAACTACAAGATTGTACTCATAAAATCATGCAAAAGGAATTTCCATTTTTCTACATCTACACAAATATTGAGAAATATTCTTTTTTTCTTTTACATTTAAATTTTTATTAGTACATATTTGCAGTATGTGATGATTACATTCATCGTGGGGAGTTGGTACATGTACATAACTTGTCTTAATTCTTCTTACTTCCCCTCCATTTCTTTCCCCTCCTTCTATTCCTTGGTCCCCTTTCCCTTTGCAAAAGATCTACCTCTCTGTTTCCTACTATCTATTTTCTATTTTGTTCTTTAAGTATTTATGCTTTGAGTTTCTTATATAAAAGAAACCATATGATATTTAAGCTTGCATGTCTGATTTATTTCATTTATCATTATGATCTCAAGGTGAACATATTTTCTTATGAAAGACTGAAGTTTATCCTTTATGGCAGAGTAGTACTCCATTGTATATAAATACCACATTTTCTTTATCCATTCATCTGTTAATGAATGGATAGACCATTCCATAAATCTTGGAAGATAGGCCACTTCCAAGATTTATCAACTATGAGTTGTACTGCTATAAACATGGGTGTGCGTGTAGCATTGTAATATGATGTCTTTAGTGCCTTTGGAAGGATAATTAAAAGGAAAAGAGCTGAGTCAAATTGAATTTAGAGTTTTAGAATTTTGAGGAATCTCCATACTAATTTTCTTTTCCTTTTTTCTCTCTCTTTTTTCATTTTTTGTGCTGGGGATTGAACTCAGGGCCTTGCACTTGCTAGACAAGTGCTCTACCGCTTGAGCTAAATCCCCAACTCCATACTAATTTTCATAGCGGTTGTACCAGTTTACATTATCATTAACAATGTAAAAGTGTTTCTTTTTCCCCACAGATTCATCAGAATTTGAAATGATTTAATTTCTTGATGATAGCCATTCTTTCTCAAGTAAGATGGAATCTCAGTGTTATGGTTTGTATCTAGGTGTCCTCTATCCCCAAAGTTTTAAGCAGTCATAGATGGGGCTTTTTGGAGGTGGCTGGATCTAGGGAATGTGATGCTTAGATTAAAGGTGTGATACTAGGAATAAGGGTGTGTGGTTACTAAATTAGTCCACTGATTAGTTTACCACAGTTCTGGGTATGGATAATGAGAAGACCCACCCTGAGTGTAGTTGGCACCACTCAAAAGGCTTGTAGCCTGAATGGAATATAAAGGGACATAAAGAAGGCAGGCTTGCTGCTGCTTCACTGATTCCTGCCTGCCCTGCCATGGACTATTTCTCTTCTGCCATGCTCCCCTGCCACCCTGCCTTGGAGTCAGCTGATTATGGACTGAAACCTCTGCAAACTGAGAGCTGAAATAAGCCTTTCCTCTTTTAACTCTGGGTGACAGATATTTCGTCTCATCAACATGAAAAGTAACCAAGACACTCAGTGTTGTTTTAATTTGCCATACTCTAATGGTCAGAGAGGTCAAACATTTCTTCTTTTATTTGGTGGCTATTTGTACTTCTAAAAAGTTCTATTTCAGGTATTTAATTTTTTGATTGGGTATTTTATTCTGGGAGATCTTGCTTTGAGGTTTTTTTATTTTTATTTTATTTTATTTTATTTTA
>PVJO010016961.1:0-40468 GCA_004026905.1 Hystrix cristata
AAAATTTCCTGACTGGCCTAAGTTAATAAAGGAAATTAATCTTGTATTTAAAAATATATCCTGGCTGCTACCACTACCAGAAAAGCTGCATAAAACGAATGAAATGTTACCTTTTAGAAAATACACTTATCTTCATCTATGTGTAAAAGGGTCATCATGGAAACTTGGAATAATCCACTCTAGAATCAATCCTGAACTTTTCTTAGGTCACTTGATTTCCCTTTCCCAGTCATTCATTAGACACAAAACACTTGGCTGCATTTGCTTTTTTTTTCCTTGATGGATTTAGGAAAACCTCAGAACAGAGAACACTTTCAATATACCAGAAACTCATGCTTAATGGGCACTAGAATGGTAATGGTTGGGCGTTATGAGTAGAATGTTGTCATTGCAATGCAGAGAAGAACACTTTATGAAGGATATTTGGGAGGAACACGTCACTGCATACCGAAGAGCAAGCAGCAGATAGACAGTAGATCAGGGGAAGGACATCCAGATACCAGGAAGTACGTAACTGAAGGTGACTTAAGTGTGAAATGTATTTAACAATCTACTAAACATCCTAGCTGAGCCACACAGTACATTGGAGAGTCCTGTTGGAGCGTTCCGGTTGTTTTCTCTTTTGATCACATGGCTTACGTGAGGCACATCTCACTGCTGCTGCCCAGTATCACAGGTAATGTAATGCATATTCCCAGCATAAAAAAACCAAAGATCAGAGTAGTGTTATCATGGAATGGGTGCCACTTTCACACTACTGTAAAATCAAAAAAATCGTTCAGTCCAATCATAAGTCAAGTGCTGTCTATAATCCTAGATGATGGCGGCTAGAAAACTGGGCATATAATGAAAGCTTGGATTACCATACCAAATTTTAGTTTGACTTGAAGGTTGGCCATGAGATGTTTCAAGCATTCTGTGGCCATATGAAAGATTAATAAAACAAGTCCAAGAACATCTTCGGAAAAAGCACCAGAATACAGTGAGACATTGTCCACACGTGACCATGGTAGCCACATGAGTCTGGTAAGAGAGGAACAGAGAGTGTTGAGGAAGGTTTAAGACAAAGAAAAAAAAAATAGGGATGGCAAACAGGTTTTCTTGATGTAGTAATAAATTTCTAAAGTGAAATATATACAGGGACATTGGCTAAAAGCACTCTCCATTTATTCTCTTTATTCTACTTTGGCTTATAGAATTAGAGGGTTTGTTCAGCCATAGTAATTTTGTCAGTTCAACCACATTTATGGCCCTGTGACATTTACTCAAAGCTTGTATTTGAATACTTTTGTGATGTTGCCCACCTTTACTAACAATGTCAAGCTGTGGGGTAGACATTTGTGTGTATTAATTTTCACACTAACTGATCCTTATTTTTATTCACTCAAATTCATTCATGTTTTGAGAAAAATATTCCCATGTTTATATAAATGATCTCAAATCCATTTTGCCAGTAAAGGTATACATACGTTATGCATAGATTCCATATATTATAGCTCAATAAATATTCATAGTTGCTAACCATAGATGAGATAGACAGTATCAAACCAGAATAAAGGAAAATGTGTTAGATTTTAGTCATGTTGTCTAATTTGGCCATGCCCTTCCACTAATAGAAGTATTTCTTCCCATTCTGCTTCACAGAAATAATGAGATTTCACTACTGGGGTTTCTTCCAAGAAAATTTCCTACAATGAATGGAATAATTAGTTGAGTTTGCCAAGGTCACCCAGATTTCAATAATTACAACACATCTTTTGCTCACCATAAAGTCTAAACCTGTCAGTGTGATGAGACTATAAGTGTTATTGTAGGGGACTTACTGTGGCCAGCATGAACAGGAACGCCCAGCTGACCTGAGGTGTTATCGTGGTTCTGGGCATAGACGATCCACCTGAAGATTATTGTCAAATTAAAGGAGAATGAGAGCAGAAGATAGTTGATGACTGTTTCCCAGGAGAAGTTCTGTTGCGACTGGTTCTCTTGAAGGAAACTTGGCTGTTGTTGTCGCAGGAGCAGTGCAGGGCCTTGCTGTCACCAGGGATGGCTGCTGTTCACCTCGGGGGAGCTCTAGTCTTCCTCTCCACCTTGAGAGTTGTATCCTGATTCCAGTATAGATTTAGTCAGCCTTTTAGTGCAGACATGGACTTACATAGGACACTGCTGTGGGCTCCCAGCCCTTGATTGGATCCTTCAGGTCTCTGGTGCATGGATAGATGTTCTGCACTCTTCCTGCATTTGGCTTGTGTGTAACTTGTTGTAACGTGTAAATGTCTTGTGTTAAATCAGCTCTCTTGCAAACCATTCACTCCAGAACCATCTGACTAATACAGTTATTGTAGGCTTTCCCTCCTGAGTTCATATGAAAATAAAATTTACCATCTGCTAAATCAGAATGTAAATAATGAATTCCAATGTTGCCTTAAGGGCTGGTTGAAGTGAAATGAGGGAGAAAATGATATTGCACTTTTCAAAACATAAAAATAAAAAGAATATTAAAAATTAGTATATTCAGCCACTGAGCTAAAGAATCATGGCAGAAGAGCCCTTTAAGAATCACACAAGCTCTAACATTAATATGAAACTATCAGCTGGAGTTTTCCTCCACCTCTTCTTCCTATCCTATTTTCCTCTCTTTTGAAATAGATTACTCAGCTCTCTAGTGGATGGTGTGGTGCACCACAAAAATTCCCCTCCAGAACTAAGGCATTCATTTTTCTGGCTACTTGGAATGTTGGAGCCAATGGATCTCGGCTGAGTCTCTCTTCAGGAGCTGATCTCAGCTGAAAACTCCTCCAAGGCAACAGCAGAAGCCAGAAAAAAAGCCAATGGTATTCTCAAAGTGCTGAAAATAAAAATCAACCCAAAATTCAACAACCCACTAAGTGATTTATTCAAAGGTGGGGCATATAGAAGAACATCAGAGGCACAAAGAAGAGAATTTGCACTCAATAGATCCTCATTGCAAGAACTAAAGGAAACATTTCAAGATAAAGTAAATTCAACCCAGAAAATGTATTGAGATACGAAAATTAAGGAGTGATAGAGCTGGTAGAAAATCTGCACAATGCAACAGTGATCATCATACAGGAGGGTAGTGTAGAGGCAGGAGAAGTAACCTGTTGAACAAGGCCACATATAAGATGAGAGAAAGTGATATGACTTAAAGAAGAGAATTCTGAGACTCCCATGTCAGCTGGGGGGTAGAAAGGAATAGTGATTAACTTTGAATACAAGTTAAGTATGCATTTTGAAAAGGTAAGGGTAACCACTAAACCATCGAATGTACAACTTCCAAAGGAAAAGTAGGAAATGAAGTGGAACTTGATTTACCAGGTGGCATGAAAGGAAAAGATGCACATAGAAAGAATTAGTATTACTGAGGCTGTGATGAGTCTGGAATCCCTCTTGTGCTGTGATCCAGTTCCCCAGGTTCCGGGAGGGCTGGCTGCTGATGATCCACCTTGGAAAGCAGATAGCCCGTCCAAGTTTACTTCTTCCTGGGGACAGCCCACACCACTGTCTGAACATTGCAGGCATGTAAGCACCCAGATCACGTGCTTCAAGAAGACTCCTTAGGGCCATCTTAGCTCCAGAGTTACCTAAGGGATGAGCTGAACTTTTGTTGCAAATGCATCACAGTTCAATACGTTGCTTTGCTGAGTCCAGCTTTGGAAATTCCTTTTTAGGTATTGATCACCAAAGTGCCACCAATGGAGGCTAAACTCCTGCATGCAAGTTTCCATCTGAGATTCTTTTTCCCAGGAACGTGGCCTAAGACCATGATCTTATACGCAGCAGGGACTAAGATGGGAAGATAAGCAGTAGAAGACAGTGTGCCACAAGAGAGTTACAAAGCTGATGTAGCAGAAGAGTCAGTCTACAGATACTGAAGTCAGACTCGGCACTACCTGTGCGACTTTGGATGAACTCCTTTGGGCTCTATTTGTTCACCTACGGAATTAAATTGTTATGGTACTTAAATAGAAAGTTCTTAATAGTGTTAGATAAATATTGTTCGGTCTATATGGAAATACAATACTGAGAATACTGAAAGAAAAAAGATGAAAGTAGAATGGCTTTGTTTTGCCTGAGACTAGAAAGAGGAGATGTTGAAGTTTGAAACTGAAAGATGAGTAAGCTGTGTCAAACCAGAAAAGCTGAGATATTATGCTAACTGGTGAAACAACTATAATCCAAATCACTAATGCATAGAAAACTGCAAGTAATTTGCCTGGTAAGATGTATAAAGTGATGAGAAGTAGTCTTGGAAAGATTGTAGCTTGCCTATGGAAAGGGGATTTTATTCTGAAATATGCAGTTTGCAACTTCTATGCCTTTATCAATAAAAAATGACGTAATTAGGTTTGAATTTTTTAAAAGTTAACAGCTTAACCATAGTGGCAAGTATATACTGAAGAATTAAGGCAATCACAGAAGCACTGTTTGCATACAGCCTATTACCTTGGTCCAGGGGAAAAATGGAAAGAGGCTAAATTAGGGCAATAGCAGAAGAAAGTGAAATTGGATAACAGATTTTACAAAACCTAGGACACAAAATAGAAGGAATCTGAGATGCAAATTGGAAAAGAAAGGGAAAAAAAGAGTCAAAGCCAATCTGCAGAGTTTGGGCTTAAGGAAGGGATTGAACAATAGGAGACAAGTTTCATCTTGAACATGATCAATTTTAGATATCAGATTAGCGAAGAATTATCTAAGAGGATTAGAGTGAAGGAGGCTAAATAAAACTTCAAACAGAAAAATACTGGAACAGTGCCGTCATTGTGCATGGAGAGGGTCATCTGTCAGTGCGTCTGCAAAATAATTTTCTACCTGGTTAGGTTAGCATATGGAAAATGTGAATTTCCTTTCCCATGATAAAACCACTGGGACGTGGAGCACAAAACTAGTCACACTACTTCAGTCTGGACACCTGAATGGGGTTTTCAATAGACAATTCAGACTGCTTCTCGTCCACTGTTCACCAATAATTTATAATATGCACAACTAGTCTTCTCGATTAGATTTATATCCATGCATTTAAATTAAGATCCACTTAGTCTGATGCCTCAGAGTCTAGCTGAAAAGATGCCAAATGTTTGGCTTTTAAGTTTTCAGGCTTTGGGGGGATTAATTCATCCACCAGAAGCACAATAATTCCATATGTCCACGTTTGGATGTGTTCGCTCCTTTTGAAAGAAACAAAGATGACACTATGCTGACTTTCAAAATGAATCAAATAGAAGGAAAAGCATGATGCAAAGCCAAGTTGGGATTCATTTGCACATATTTGAGACTTAAAAGATTTTTGTCATCATTTGACCGGAGCCCTGTTGGAAACTATTTATGAGTCATTTCTAGGGAGCTCTTCTCAGGATACTCAGCTTTGAATTGCACCAGAGCCCTGTTTTGTTTCCCTGATCATGTAACAGATTGTCTACTTTCTGTAATTGTGTCTCTGAAGGCCCTGTCAGCAGGACAACTGTAAAGCCATCTTTAAACCCGGTGGAAATATGAAGCCCACAGGAAAATTTAGCACTTGAGCTCTCCACTGAAAAGCCTTGCTATAGAAGAAGGCAGATGAGAATGGAGTTAGATAATTTCATCTGGTAGTAAAATAATTCATTCTTAAAACCTTAAAATGTTTGCCCATGAGAAATTGTACCATGACAGTTTTTAATAGTATTCCTCCATATCAAATAGTTTTGATGGCAAGTTTACAGGAAACATTATAAGAATTTTGTTACCAATAAAGAAATGAGTTGTGCTGTCAAAGTCTATTTATCACCATTCTCCACTCACTCAACAAGGACCTCCTTTGTGAAAAGTCGTGCTGTACTAACTGTGTTGATGCTGCTCCAGTAAGCAAATGCTCATGGTAGTACCTCACCAGAAGCCATCGCAGTACTCTGCAGCATTTCCCTGATAGCAGAACCCAGCCAGTAGCCTCCCTAGACATCAACACAGAGGCCACAGTCCGACCACTTAGAGAACCTACAATAAGCTCTGCTTGCCCGGGGTCATAACTAGCTGGCCCTTCCAGAATCATGGGGTGCACTAAATAGTGAAGGCCTACAATATGTCTATTAGAGAATTCCTCAGCAGAAGCCCTGAAGGTCAGAAGAGGGAGGGGTGACATATTCCAAGTCTTGAAGGAAAAGAAAACTGCCAACCAAGAATAATTTATCCAGCAAAGCTGTCTTTCAGAAATTGTTCAAATGGGGAAGGGAACAAGGGGGGGGGAAGGGAACAGAGGGACAAGAGAAAAAAGAATAGAAGGAAAGAAATAGAAACAAATCTTTTGTAAATAAGGAGGGAGGAAGGGTTGAAAGGAGGAGAGGGAAATGGAAAAAAAAGAAGCAGCAAGATACATCATGTACTGGTACAAATTCCCTATGATGAAGTTCTCACTATGTGTATCTAAAATGTACCATTAAAATAAAACTAAAAAAAGAAACAACAAAATGGAAACAAGAGGGCCAGCAGCTCCTTCTCACTCTTTGGGACCTTTAAAAGGTCTTATCCTTCAGGCCTATGTGTCTACTGACTAGTTAAAAAAAAAAAAAAAGACTGTGAGTTTGAAAATAAAAAAAGAAAGAAATGAAGGAAATATAAAAACTCTTTCAGGGAAAAAAAAAAAGCTAAGACTCACCTTAAAGGAATTGCTAAAAGAAGTTCTTGAAATAGAAACAAAATGCTACTAACAACATGAAACATACAAGAATACAAAATCCAGTGATGTATGTAAAAGAGCAGTATTCAGGTATTCTAAGACTATAACGTTTGGACATAAAGCAATTTTATTCCTGGTATAAGGATTAAAAGATAGAACTACTAACAGCTGCAGCTAAAAAATTGTCAAAATATTACAAAGTCTTGCAAATTCTGAAAAGAAAATCATAAAATGGTGGTTGTGGGGCATAAAATTTAGAGTTGTGGGCATTCAAAGTTAAGTTGTTATCAGTTTAAAATAGGCTGCTATAAATATGAAAGATTCCACATAAATGTCATGATAATCATAAAGCAAAAATCTTTAGTAGAAGCACAAAACAAAGACAGAAAGAATTCAAAGCATAACATTACAGAAAACTTTCAAACTGCAAAGGAAATTGGCAAGAGAGGAAGAAATAAAGTGTCTATAAAACCACTAAAAGTAACTGCTATGGTTTATATCTAAAGTGGTCCCCAAAGCCTCATAAGCTCATAGGTGAGGCTTTTAGAATTGGATTACGGGGACTTCTAGCTGGCTTGCTGTTAGGAGGTGGGATCTAGTCAACAGAGGTGGGTCACTGGAGCTGTGACCTGGATCTCTCTCTTTCCCTCTCCTCTGCTGAGTCCTCTCTCTGCTTCCTGCTGCCCTGCCATGAGCTGTTTCTCCTCTTCCTTGCCCCTCTGCCATGATGCCCTGCCTTGGAGCCAGCAGACTGTGGACTAAAATCTCTGCACACTGTGATCCAAAATAAGCCTCTCCTCCTTTCATTTGAAAGTGTCAGGTATTGTGTTTCACCAAGTAGAAAGTAACTAAGACAGCAACTAACAAAGTAGTAGAAGTAAGTACCTATAAATTATTTTGATTGTAAATTGAGTAAATTTTCTAGTACAAAGGCATAGATAGAGTTATTAAATGAATTAAAAACATAGACCCAAACAATATTCTATTTGCAGGAAATTCACATCACTTTCAAGGACCTGTGTAGACAGAAAATGAAGGGAAGGAAAAGATACACCCATCAAAATGCAAATCCAAAGAAAGCAGGAGTAGTTATCCTGATATCAGAAGAAGGAAACTCTAAGTGAAACAACTGTGAAAAAGAGATAAAGACATTATTATATAATGATAAAAGGATGAACTCTCAGGAGGATAATTACATACACATCAAACACTGGAGTATCTAAATATACAAAACATATTAAAACATTTGAAGGGAGAGATAGATGCAATATAGTAATAGTAAGAAACTTCTTTATCCCTCTTTAAACAATGGACAGATCATCTAGACAGTACATTGATAATTAGACACTGGATTTGAAGAACACTTGAGGACAAATGTACCTAACAGATACATATAGACGTCCCACCTTGCAACATTTGAATACACATTCTTCCCAATCACACACGGGTCATAGATCTCATGGCAGAGCACAAAACGAGCCTTAGCAAATGTAAGAAAAATGAAACTGTTTTTTTCTGACCTCAGTTGTATGAAATGAGAAATGAGTAATAGGAGGAATTTCAACAAATTCACAACACATGGAAATTAAACAACACTGCCCCCAAAACAAGCAGTGAGTCAATGGAAAATTAAAAGGAAAACAAAAAAATCTTGAGACAAATGAAAATGGAATTATAATATACTAAACTTATGGGATAAAACAAAAGCATTTCTAAAAGTAATGTTCATAGAAATAAACACATCAAAAAAGAAGGAAGATCTCAAACAATATCACTCCATATGGAACCAGGAAAAAGAGAACAGACTAAGCTGAAAGCTGGCAGAGGGACTAAATAAAAAAGATACAAGCAGAAATAAATAAAATAGAGGCCTGAAAGACAATACAAATAATTAATGAAACTGGGAGTTGGTAGCATCTGTTGCACAGTGTTGTGAGTATACTTCATAATAGTGTATTACATATTTCAACATTGCTGAAGGAGTAACAAACTTCACTACAAAAAAGATAAGTATTGGGGGTCATGAATATGTTTACTAGCTTGATTTAATTATCTGACAAATCCTAAGATCACTTTGGATTCCATAAATATATACAACAATAACTTGCCAGTTTTAAATTTAAAAAGCAAACATGGAATAAGTAATATGTGAATTGATAATGGCTGATATATATAGAATTTGTAAAAGACACATGTTCCATGAAAAAGTCCAAAGTATAGAAAGCAAGTTAGAAACAAGTACATATCCAGAATATTTTAATCTAAGTGCAAGCCATGAGAGACATAAAGAAATCCCAAAGTAGCCAGAGGAAAAACACTTCATCTGCAAATGAAATGAAATTACACTGATACCCTACTTCTCCACAGCAGTAATAAAAGATCAAAAAGTGATGGTAAAACATCTCCTACATACTGAGAAAAAAAATAGCTATCAGTCTAGAATTGTATTCTTTAAACAATGATTCTAAAACCAAAAAGCAATAAAAGTAATTTTAAGTAAATAAAAACGAAGTCCACCATTATTAAAAGGAAACAATACTGAGGCAGGAGATTAGGGCATGGTAAAATTGGCTGGAGAAGTAGGTGTGGCCTGTTAATTACAAATCCCAGGATACATGTGGAAAGCAGTTCCCAAAGCCTGGTAAGTGGACTTCTTGAGAGGACTGGAGGATGTTTTCCATAGGATGGCCTACATCTGAGGAGTGGGTGATACAAAAAAGACAGTCCACACTGAGTTTTTGCCACTGTGGTCACTCTTGCACAGTGGTCTGCCCTCACACTGTACGGTGCACTTCTTTTCCCATGTTTACTTTGCCCAAACTCACTCTGCAGGGCCTGTTTCTTTTCCTACCTTTAATAAAACTTTGCTACTGTTTGCGCTTGTCTTGACCAACTCTTCCCTCACGACAGAAAGAACCTAGAAACCATCTCCAGAAGGAGACTCCAGGACCCCAAAACCAGGTAACAATACTTCCTCACTTACCACATGTCACCTACAATAGTATCTTCTAATGAAACTCAGTTAGTGTAATTGTAGATTTCCCTTTGCCCTTTAAATTAAGAAAATTCAGACACATTCAAGGCAAGAAACCAACTCCACGGGAACAATCCTTCTTTTTATTGGGACTGAGATGCTCAGAGAAAGTATATGTCTTGTTTGGCTGCTCCCAGGACAGCATCTCTGGCCACCATTATGTTGCTTCTCTCTCTAGTAATGGAAATTCTGTTCCCATTATCTTTACCTGGTTTTCCTTTTCAACTTTTAGAACATCGGCAGGAAAAAAGGATGCAGCTTACTAGGGATCCTCCAATGACCATCTACTAAAGCTCACCAGAAGAATATGTAAAGGCAAATCATGAAGAAGAAAAATGATCCCTGAAGCAAACTTTTGGATCCTAAAAGTAATTGTGAATGAATTAAATTATTTAAAATGTGAGCAGGAAAAAAGTGTTGTATAAATCAGTTATAATAACATGTAATTATTTATATTTTTTCCTAAAAAATCTCTATAGAGTTTAGGTCTAAATGACACTTATAAAAGATTATAAAGGCAGTGGATGATTTATTAAAGTATTTTCAATTTGTATTGTTGAAGAGTAAAGATTCTGATTAGCTTTAGAGTTTATTAAGCATGCATTACAATTTTCAGAGAAAATACCAAAAGAAGTTAAAAGTATCTTTCAAAGACTATTTAAAAAGGGAATGAGAAACAATGATAAATCTAAAAGAGTGAGAGAAAAATAAATATAGAAAAAGATACCAGCAGAATATACAAAATAGAAAGGTAGCATGAATATTAAATACTGCACACATAAAAATACTTTGGCTATCGTAACAGAATTAAACTAAAGTTCAATAGCAAAAAGGTATTAGATAAATGTCTTAAATATGTGGTATTTAGAAAATATGTTCAGCTAAGTGAAAATAAAAATATAAAACAGCAAAATCCATAAAATGGCCACAGAGAGCAGCTACACAGGGGAAAGAAGATCAGGTAATGATGGAGGCAGAAACTGGGCACTATATGTTACAGGCCTGTAATCCCTGCACACTGGGAGGCTGAGGCAGGAGGATCACAAGTTTGAGCCCAGCCTTGGTAACTTACTGATTTAGTGAGATTCTGTCTCAAAATTAAAAAAAAAAAATTTAGATGTACTATGGACGCAGCTCAGTGTAGCCCTGGTTTCATTCCCCAGTATGTACCACCAAAAATAAATAAATCAAAATGCAAATAAATGAAATGATAGAGGCAGAATTTGGAGTGATGTCCCTATACCAAGAGTTCCAACAGTTACCAGCAACCACCGAAATCCGTGACAGACACAAGGAATGGTGCTGTGGCTGGATGCGTGGTCCCCAAAGGTCCACTTGTTAAAGGCTTGGTCCCCAGGGTGACACTAAGGAAACAATTGACACTACTGGGAAGTGGGGGAAATGGAAGTGGAGGCCTGTGGACATCCTTGGATCATTGGGAGCATTTTCTCTAAGGGGATAGGAAACTCTGGTCTCTATCTGGGTTTCTTTCATGTAAGAGTGCTCATATTTTAAGTGCTTTGCCCCGTGGCCTATGTCCAGTGTCCTCAATGCGGCCCAGAGCAACAGGGTTGTCTGACCTTGGAGTGGACCTGCAGAAAACCCCTTTACATTGTAGATTAACTGCCTCAGGTGTTAAATCATAGTGACGTGAAGCTAGTACAAGTGGGTTTTCCTGGAAGACTCCAACCCTACCGACTCCTTGATGTCAGATTTTTCACCTCCTAGACTCCGTTGAGCCCCCTTGGGTACGGTCAGGAAACTGTTTGGTAGCTTAGAAAGGAAACAATTGTAGCCATCTGGACAGGGGCAGAACAGCACCCGTGAATGCCCTCAGCACTGGCCGGAACCTGTGCTGGCTCTTCTACCTGCACCTCTGAGTGTAACAGAAGAGCTGCCGTGTGCCTAGAGGGGTTGTTTTCTAGTCTACAATAATCCATTAGATTTACCATTAAAAAAAATTGTTTTAAATGGTTTTGACATATATTACCAGATCTTCCACAGTTTTCTGAAGAATGTGTTCGAAAGTCAGAAACCATCAAGTACTATGTCCGGGCAAGATCTCTTGGTGCCATCTTGGAAGAAGGGACAGCAAAACATCTTGGAATGAGGTTGGGAAGGTTGATTCCAAACACGCTCAGCATGGAGCTAGTGAGTTTATTGCAAAATTTACACTCTGGACTAGACTGTGAAATCTAACTGCAAACAGTGTTAGGATACAAAGAAGAACTTGTGTGACATTGCTCCTTTAAAAAATTCTTAGTAGGTTGAAAAGATAGAACCTTCCCAAACTGAGGGTATCTTTGGCCTAATTTTCAAAATAAAGAATCAGTATCTCCAAAAATAATGTTGGAGAGAGTCAGCTAAAGTTGTTCATAGAACAAGGATGACAGTATTATTATATTATAAAAGAAGCAAAGTCTCAAAATAATAATACAGGTTTCCATTTTAAGAAAGTCAAAAAAGAAGAGTGAAGTAAGTTCAAATCAAGTAGAAGTAAGAAAATAGTAAAAGAATATAAATCAATGAAATAAAAAATAATAATGATGGTAATAATAAGGAAACGAAAACCTGGTTGTTGGAAAAAGATCAATAGAAGTGCTAAGTTTCTCGCCAAACTACTTAAGAAAAAATAAAGAAGATAAAAATTATCAAGGTCAGAAATGAAAGGAAGAATATCACCACAGACACTACAGGCATTTAAAGGATAACAAGGGAATGTTCGGGCCAATTCAGTACCCAGAAATTAGACAATTTAGATTGGATGGACCAGTTTCTTCAAAGACATAAGTCATAAAAGCTCATTCAAAAAGAAAGAAACAGATAATCTGAACACATACATGCTTATTACATAAATTGAAATTGCAGTTAAAATTCTTCCCCCTTTAACAAAAATCCATCCGTGGCTAGGTAACTGGTAAACTGTACAAAACGCTCAAGGAAGAAAAAAAAAATACAAATTCTACCCAATTACTTCCAGAAATTAGACAGAAGGCAAAACTCTCCAGTTTATTTTATCAGGCCTACATTATCTTAACACCAAATCCACCAAAGACATCACAAGAAAACTTCAGACAAATTTTGCTATCTATACAAATAAAAAGCAAACTTCAACATTAGCAAATCCGAGTTGGCAGCAGATAACAAGAGCTATACATTATAACTAAGTTTATAGATTCTACTTTCACTATTATATTTTAAAATATGCTAGTTCGTCTGTATCGTATACCACATATTACATAGTAAAAATAGAAAAGCATTCATATCCCCTTTGAAATATAACTTTTAAGCTTGAATATATAGCTCTTCCAGAGGATCCACATAAACCTAGACAAGTGGCAGCCTAGAGTTGAAATACAAGTGTGAACAGAAGCAGGCAGATGGGAAGATACTTAGAAGGCAAAATGGCAGGATTTAGGGATGAATTTTTATTATTCATCAATCATAAAGCCAAGTAGTCAATTGTAGAAGCAACTCTTTCAAAAGCCACATGCAGCTACTATCTCGTTAGAGCGCAATAAGGATTAGCCGAGAGAGATTAAATCCAGACAGTATGAAATGGCCATTTCTAGTAGGACCTGGGGAGCCTTACATGTGCTCCTTCTTGACTCTGTCACTATGTTATGCTAAATAGGTACTTTCAATCTAGATAGCTAATCGCCAACCGAAGTGACACCCGGCCCTCTCATATACCTTCCCCTACATGCCCAACAGCGCAGAGCCACAAGATGGGAATCCCTGCTCTGTGCGTGAGCGTTCCAAGGCCACTGAGCATCAGCCTGATTCATAGACAGCCTGACCTGGCAGATACCTCCTCAAGAGTGAAAATAAGAATCCTCCTCTTAAAACATCAGGCAATTCAAATCTGATTCATTAATGAACAAACCAGAAATACTAAGCAAGAGTGCAAAGCCTCGATTTTTCATACCTTGTTCCCAGCACAGTGAAACACATAAGCTCTGGTACTATTCTAATAACTTTCACCCAGGGGCCGACAATATATCTTACTGTGCTACAAATACATAGCAGACACAGTCCTCAGGCTGTCAAATTTTGGCTGCAGAACAAACAGGGCTGTGACGGTACTTAGTAAAATAAAATAGCACCCAAGGAAGGAGCAGAGACCCAGGCAGCTACGAGTGCAAACCTGTCAGAAGCCTCAGGAAGCAGAGATCCAAAGTTGCTACTTTATTGGGGTTGGGTATCTCAGGGATTACAGATAAAAGTTTTGTACCTTTACTGGTTCTAGCTTAAGTCCATTGAAATCATGAGTAGATTTTTAAAAGTCAGAAAACAGATTGTATTTTTCTCATGCTTACAGTTATTATCTGTCTGAGAAAGCATGGTTATTACTCTGCTTCACACGGACCTTTGAAAAGTGTTTACTAAAGATCAGATAGTTTCCTAGTATAAAACCTACAAAGTTACATTTACATTTAGAACTATTCAAAAACATTGATAATTCCAATTTACTCCAAGGAAATCTATGTTTGTGGAAGTAGGGAACTCCGATCTGTGGAAACAAAAGAGACAAGTAAGTCATGTCTCCGCCTGTTTCTTTTTTAATATTTTCATTTTTATTGCATTTTATTTATCATTGACAAATAGTTAGTATATACATTTATAGTGTGCAAAGTGATGCTTTAACATATATTTACAATGTGGAACAATGAGGTCAGGCTATTAACAAATCCATCACCTCCCACTTGTCAGAATAGCTGTTATCAAAAACATAGCAAGTGCTGGGGAGGATTTAGCAAGTAGGAGCCCTGCACACTGTGCTGGGATGGAAATTAGTATTAGAAAACAGAACAGAGGGCCTCTAAAAACTAAAAACGGAACTACCATACGCTGTAGAAACCCCACCTCTGAGTACGTAGCCAAAGGAATTGAAGTCAGTGTGTCTCTTTCTTCTGACCAGAAAATATTCGGATGTGAGCTCTTATACCTCTAGCCACCTCACCAAAACTAAATTACCTTTCCATGGGAGGTCTAATCTGTATCTCTAAAACACACTTGATCTTTATCTAAGTTGACCAAGTTATAAAATCTCTTTTACCATGATCATATGATAATAAAGAAGGGCCTATACACTTAGGAATTTTCTAGCACTCTGGTCAACTCAGAACAGACACCTTTTTCCTGTTTTACTTTGTTTGGTTCACTTATGTGCCTTTATTATTTTTTTTCTTGACCAAAACTCAAGTTTAAATTCTCAATTCCTGAAACTCTATCTTCTACCTTCTCAATGTTTTTTCCATTGATGTAGATAATATATACACAGCTAATAAGATATTCCATAAAATGTAATCTCACTTCGGCAGCACATATACTAAAATGTAGTCTCATGGTAATTTTTGTTACAATCTCGATATTTCCCTCTTCAGAATACTAATGAATAAAAATGACTAGACTGATTTATGGGGGGGAGGGCAGCAAAACATATAAGGCCAATATAGTGAGCCCTAATTAGTCACTGATTATTAGGGAGAATTTTTAATGAGTAGAAAATGAATTCTTGAATACTTTCAAAAATTCATATTAGTTCTTTCAATTATATGTTATCTTTTAAATCAAAGCCAATATACTGTATTGCCTATCTGATGTTTTTGAGGGAGATGGGCAGAACGTTTTATAAACTAGCGTGACATAGGCAGTTCCATAGGCTTGGAAGCCAATTCTTTTGAGTATTTGAAATGTTATCCAGCATTACTGCCTTCACCTTTTCCAGTTCTGTTGCTGGATACATTCTACTAGTCTTTGTATATAGTAAATGAATCAAATTATTTTAGAAATGAATACTAACTTTTGAATTTTAACTACTTGTAGAAGAAAAAACAAGATTAAAGACAAAAAGCAGGGATAGGAAATTTCAGATATTAAAAGCAATTGATAGATCGGGGTCGATAAACTTTTATTTGCAGAGTCTGCTAGTATGTATTGCAAGCTTTGAGTCTATTGCAACAACTCAACTGCTGGAGATGACCTAGGTGTGTGACAACGAAGTTTTATCTATGGACGCTGACTTCAAATTTCATAACATTTTCATATGCCATGCAATATAATGCTTTTGATACTTTAGACATTAAAAATCTTTTTAACACAACTCTTAGCTTATAGGCTGAATGAAGAGGAAGTAGTGACACCCAGTCTATGGGCCATGCTTTACCAATAGACAGCAACTCATTTGGGTACATAAAATTCTACTGTGTTAGAAACAAAAAAGATAATGGAGAAAATTAAAGAAGTGAAAAAAATGTCAAAGATGACATTTAATGGTTAAATATAAATATGCAAATCAGAGCTGTTGAATTTTATTAAACATCTGTGAATTTTATTTACATGTCCAAGACTTTAGTTTCTTTTTCATATGAAAATGACAAATTTTTTTTACCAGCAATTGTACTCTTATCAAAATGTTTTGATCTCTCAAAAGCATCAATAATATTTGTAATATACTTAACTTTCTAAAAAGCAAAAATGATTTCCTAATATTATACTTCTTCTGTGAAACTCATTTTGATGGAAACAATATAAATTTGACTTCACTCTGCTATCCTCTGCAACCACAACACCAGTCTTCGGTTTGGGCAGGGGAAATCAGGGTCAGGACACCAGTGTCTCCAGAGAGGATACTGGAGAGCTCTCTGACGGTACCTGTGCACTGTCCTTGCTTCCTCTTTGGATCTTGCTTTACAGTAAAAGCAGAAGGATCTCTAGAATTTACAATCACTCAAAGAAGTAATTTCAAGGAAATAGTTGATTTGTGACATATGCCACAGAGTTACAGAAACTACAGGTTAGCACTGTTCTGTACCTGAACATCCATCTACTCACCCACACATGGGTACTTTTCCATGTAAAATGAAGAAATTAGGAAATGCAGAGATTGCTGAAGTTTATAAAACTGATGAGTTGAGGGGCTGTCTGCTCCTAGCTGGCCAGGGGAAAGAGCTGGAGAATGGATTTGGGACAAACCCTGAGGAGTTACAGGTGCTCAGCCTTCAGGTTTGCACTGAGTGAAATAGGGTCACACTCTGCGTTGTTTCCAACATCTCACTAGGCAGTGACCTTAGGAATGTACAAACCATCTTAGGTCATACAAGAGATGCGCTTTCGTTATCTGCAGGGTATCCACACAAATCCTCCCTTCCAAGATGTCTCTTGAGCAAGTACTACGAGTTGGAATATGCTGATCCATTTAATAAATGCTTGGCTAAATTCTTCATCTTCTTATTACATCACTGAAAATAAGTGAGGAGCACTTTATAAATATTATTTCCCAGATACACTTAAATATCTTGATTTTCAGCTTCAGTTAGATGGCAATTTCAGACCTCTAATTTTGACTATTGTTTGAATGCTTCCACACATGGTCATAAAAAGTGGATTAGACTGACTGAGAGGTGAGAAAACCCACTAAATGAAATACTGCTGGTGTACTAATACATTGACAAAATAAATCAAACAGGCTTTCACTGGGAAAATTAATATATTTGAGCAGCTGAATATGTCACAAGTCTGTTGTCTACAACAGAAGAAAGAAGAAGATATCTTTGCTTGTCATATTTGAGGCATTAAAAAACACCCTGATTTTAAAAAAAGAAAAAAAAAAGACCACGTGAAAATGGAAAAAGCTATTTGGCATAGACCAGAGGTCCCCAGTGCTCAGGCCTCAGACCGTACTGGTCTATGGCCTCTTAAGAACTGGGCCACAGAGCAGGAGGTGGGCAGCCATGAGGGAGGAAAGCTTCATCTGAAGTTAAAATCATTCCCTCTCCTCTCTAGCATTCACATCACTACCTGAGCTCTGCCTGCTTTCAGATCAGTCACAGGATTCCCTTCTTATAGGAGTGCGAACCCTCCTGAACACGGCACATGAGTGATCTGGGTTGCATATTCCTTTGAATCATCCTGAAACCATCCCCCATTCCAACCCCCACCCTCCACCCATCTGTGGAAAAATTGTCTTGTGTGGAAATGGTCCCCGTGTCAAAAGGATTGGGGCTACTTCCATAGGCCGTTGGGAGGTAGATTTAATTATCAGTAACATAATAGTTCATTTGAAAAAAACGAAACTTATTAGGTCCACTTATATTTCAAATCATTTAATGCAATTATTCACGAAGTATCAGGACATAAGTTCTATGTCCCTGGGAATACTTGGTAGACTAAAGAAAAATGTTAACTATAGAGTTCAATACTTAGACTTATTTTTACTGTCTGTTCAGTAATGAAGAAGTTAATGAAAATCACTTTCACTCAGATTTCTGTTCTGTGAAAATAATCATAAACCTACCTAGAGGGGTAGAGATATTAAATTTGATATATTTAGCCAATAAAAAGTTTTCCATAAACCACAGGTGAAGTATACAGAATAAGTACAATGTGTCAAACCTAAGAACTCATTCAATTTTTACTTAATTCACTTAATTGTCACAACAATTCTACACATTTTGACGTAATTACCATCCATATTTATAGAAGATAGACTAACATGGGGGGGGTTAGTACTGCCCAATTTTGTATCATAGTGAAGGGTAAAGCTGGGAATTAAATTTAGGCAGCCTGACAGTAAAAGTACTACTCAGTACAGAAAAAAAATTTTTTTCCTGAAAAGATAAATATAATCAAATGACTCATTTGTGAAGAGTTGCCAGACATCTCAATCAAAGTAACGGGCAAACAGCAGGTTTGCTGACACCCTCATATGATACCACATTCCAGCAACTGTCTGCTGTGATTGTGCTGGACCTGGAAAGTAGTCTAGCGCATAATCCTGGCTATTCTCTTGATAGAGAAGGACCTGAGGGTCATCAGCTTTGCACTGCAAAGAAAAGATGGACACTAGGAGAGAAAAAATCTCCAGGTAATCTGATTAAATTTTTGAAATGAGCAACTCTTGAGACAGTCATACTGACCTTGTAGCCTGGTGATTTTCCAGCGTCTCATGAATCACCAAGATAAATGTTTTTATGCCTCAGGTGTTGTTTTCCTTCACATAGTTTGTTCTTTTTCATAAAGTTAATTTTCAAAAGCAAATTAAAAATCAGCCGTGCGCTAAATCAACAAATTAATCAGATAAGAAAATAAGCAGATAAAGAAAGGACTAGATTGAGAATAGATCGATTAGGCCAACTCCCACTGCCAAAATTCAAATATCCTTTCAACACCCTGGGGATCCATATTTTATGGATACCTACAACTTACGAACAATTCTTTAGTATACATTTACTGGAAATAAGCACAAAATACTTTTACATCATGGCCTGTACAAAGACCTAAGGAAGACGCGAACACACATGCACAGGAATTGAATTCAGTAGAGGGGAAAGAGGCAAAAGTGAAGCACACACAATTGGAGAGAACAGAGACCAACTAATGAAGTGTCTGGGCATCATATTAATGATTTCACCCTTAATTTCCAATCGAGGCCAAAATCTTTGAGGAGTTTAAAAGTGAGAGCTTCGTGAACAGATTTGCAGAGGACTTGCCAAATCCTCAGTGTTCTCATTTTTTGCCATCATGTCATGATGTGCGTCACGTACAGGTACCAACTATCTACAAGGAATGCAATCATTGTGTCACAAACGTGGACTAAAAAGAGAAAGAAAGAAAATAGAGAAGGGGATCTGGAGATTTAGGGAGTGAAGAGAAAGGTGAGGAAAGGGGAAAAAAATCAAGACATATTCAGTATGTGTACGTACTCCCTCAGATGAATGTGAACGTTATGTGCTGCAAACATTACTAATAAATTTTTAAATTCTATCTCAAGTATAGCTTTCTGTATTCAAAGAAGGGGTGACTGCAAATGTGAAGACACACCCTTTGCGTTGAACCTTTCTTTCTCCTTTAGGCTGCAGTGTTCTTATAATGGGACATGGAAATGAAAAGACTCTTTCCTCCTCTTTCTCTTAAGATTCCACTCCTCTTATCTCCATCCCCGTCTCCCCTGCTTCCTCACCTCTTCTCCCTCTTTTGTAATCAAATCATGATTCCTTTGAGTATTTTGTGACAAACCCTGTACTGTTCAGCAGTTGACGTTGTGAGTCCTAACACTGCTTGCTCATATAGAAACCCTTGTCTTTGGCGCTGGATCTGTCCTTTTCCTGGTTTGAGAGAATTTTCCAACTCCTTTCTCTTCTCTACCTGCCAGTAGTTGATAACCTATATTTATGAGCTAGCAATTCCATCTCAGTGCTGTCCCAGTATTATAAATTTCATCACTCTCACTTAAGATGTGCTTAAAAATGACTTGATTTAATTAGAACAGGAAGCCACAGAGCAGTTACCATGGCCTCACCTCATAAGGCAGTGGCCTCGTGCTGCCAGACAATCGATAACTTTCTCTTTAGCCTTCTTTTCTTTTCCTTTTTATTAGTATGTATTTGTAATGCATGATTACATTTATTGTGGGGCTTTGGTGCATGTACATAGAACATTCTGCTCGTATCCCCTTCCCTTCCCCTCCCTCAAACTGAACCTAACATTGTAAAAAAGGGATTACACAGCATAATCAAGCAGAATTTACTTCAGAGATACAAAATTGCTCCAACAGTTGATAAAAAACAAGATAATCTATCACATCAGCAAGCTATAGAAAAAAAAATCACATGATCATATCAATAGATGCAGAAAACACACTGACAAAATAGAATACTTACACATGACTTACTATTTTTCAAAAAGACTCTTACCAAACCAGCAAGAAAGAACTTCTTTTCCATGATAAAGAACATCTATGAAAAGAAAACAAAAACAAAAACAAAAGCAACCGGGTGAACAAAAATCCCACAGCCAACACCATACATGCTGAGAAACTAGAGCCTTTCTTAATAAGACCAGGAATGAGCAAGGAAGACCCCTCACACAATTCATCTTTTCCCTTGTAATGGAGGCTTAGCTAATGCAATAAGAAAGAGGAAATAAAAGGTATACTGATTGAGAGGGAAGAAATAAAACTGTCTTTATGGATGGCATGACTGTCTATGTAGAAAATCACAAATAATAATAGAAACCTCCTGAAATTAAAACGTGACTATAGCAAAGTTGTGAGACTAACATTAAAAAGTTAATCATTTTCCTACGTACCACCAATGAATAAATTAAATTTGAATTTAGGAACCCATTACTGTTTACATTAGCACCCATAAGAAAACGAATATATGCAGGTTAAAATCTAATAAAATACGTGCAATATCTATATGAAGAAATCAGAATTCTCCCAACTTCCAGATTTATTATAAAGACACAGTAGTCAAGACAGCATGGTGTTGCTAAGAACAAATAGATCAACAGAATAGAGAGCCCAGAAATAGACTCATGTAAACATATTCAGCTTCTCTTTGACAAAGGAATCAAAATAACACAGCAGAGAAAATACAGTTGAAAAACAAATAGTCCTGGAACTGGATCTCCACATGAAAAAACAAAAGAATATTGAAACACACTTTATGTTCTTCACAATTTTAGTTCAAAATGGACCATGAAATCTGAGAGACTGAGGCAGGAGGATCTAAAAAATTCAAGCCCACCCTGGACAACTTAGCAAGACTCTGTCTCAAAATTTAAAAAAGAAAAAAATTAAATGTTTGGGGATGTAGCTCAGTGCCAAGCACCTGAGTTCAATCCCCTCCAAAAGACCATGGACTTAAAAGTATAAAACTCTTGAAAGATAATAATGTAGGGGAAAATCTATGTGATCTTGAGTAAGATAACACATTTTTGATACACAACAGTGGAACACTCATAAAAGAAACATCCAAGAAAGAAAAAAACT
This sequence comes from Hystrix cristata, assembly GCA_004026905.1. Taxonomy (NCBI): domain Eukaryota; kingdom Metazoa; phylum Chordata; class Mammalia; order Rodentia; family Hystricidae; genus Hystrix; species Hystrix cristata. Next base: position 21,487 of record PVJO010016961.1, read on the forward strand.
GATGAACTAGACTTTATTAAAGTTAAAGTCTTTGCATTGCAAAAGACATTGTTCAGAGGATGTGAATAAAAGACAGAGAATGGAAGGAAATATTTTCACAAGGTATATCTGACAAAAGACTACATCTAAATGATACAAGGAACTCATAAATAGAAAATGAAAAACTCAGTTTACAAAAATGGATGAAAGATTCAAAGAGACACGTCAAAAGAAGATATTCAGAAAACAAATATGCACATGAAAATATCCGCCACACTATATGTCACCAGGAAAATTTAAACTACAATGAGATACTGCCGCACACCTATTAGAATGGCCAGAATACAGAACACTGAGGACAGCAACAGAGCTGGTGAGGGTGGGGAGGAGCAGAAATTCTCACTCATTGCAGGTGGTGATACAAAATGGCACAGCCATTTCGGAAGACAGTTTGGCAGCTTCTTATAAAATTAAATATATTCTCACAAGACAACCCAGCAATCACACTCGGGCATACCGTATTTACACAAATGACTTGAAAACTTATGTCCACACACAAACCTGTACATGGGTGCCTACAGCAGTTTTATTTGCAATTGCCCAAACTTGGAAGGAACCAGGATATTCTTCAGCAGGTAAATGGACAGACTATGGTACATACAGACAACAGAATAGTATTCACTGATGAAAAGAAATGAGCTATCAATCCATGAAAAGACATGGAGGAACCTTAAATGCATGTTACAAATGACTGAAGCCAATCTTAAAAGGTTATAAGTCCAAATGTATGACGTTCTGGAAAAGATAAAACTATGGAGACAGGAAAAAGATCAGTTCTGCCAAAGATTAGCGGAGAAGAAAGGATGATTAGGAAGAACACAGAGGGGTTTTATGGCAATGAAATTAGTCTGTACGATGCTACAGTGGTGGGGACACATTCATCAAAACCCACAGAATCTACGCCAACAGAGGACCTTAATGTACACTGTGGACTTTGCATGCTAACGATGTGTTCATGTGGGGACCTCACTGTAACGAAGGGTTCACTCCTATCCAGGATGGTGACGGTGCAGGAGTCGATGCACGAGTTGGGACAGAGGTAATCAGAGAATATCTGTCCTGGGGGAATTCCTTAAATTCCCCTAGTCAATTTTGCTGGAAATTTCAAACTTCTCTAAAATTACATCTATCAGTAATTTTTCAGAGATACCATTACACAGCTGTCAAAATGGGTAAAATTAAAAATAGTTACTCCACTAAACGCTATCAAAGATGCACAGAAACAGAATCATTCATACATTCGAGTGAGAATGTAAAATTGTATGGCCACCCTGGAAAAAGAGTGTGGCAGTTTCCTTAGAAGAAAATCTAAACATGCCGTTACCATATTACCCAGCAATTAGATCCCTTGCTATTCTAGATAAATGTAAATTTATGTTTACACGAAACCCTATACATTAAGGTTCCTAATAGCTCTAGTCATACGAGTCAAAACCTGGCAATAATCCAGCTGTCCTTCAGTTGATGAACGATTAAACAAACTGGCACATTCTGATAATAAAATATTATTCAACAATAAAAAGGAACACACAACTGATACCACACACAGTGTGAATAGATCACCACTGACTTGTGCTAGGGCCAAAAATCTGTTTTGAAATTTTACCTGCAGTTTGTCTCCGTTTATATAACTTTTGTGATATGATGAAACAGAAATAGAGATGAGATTAAATTCACAGATTAGTGGTTGACACAGAGATGGAGCTGCGGTGGTGGGAAGGAAGAGTGTCTGTGCTACATAAATCACCCAAACACAGTGGTCCCCATGTTTTGGTGAATTATGTCTGTCCTTGCCGTAGGCTGAGACTCATTAGCACAAAAGTCCACCAATACCACATTCAAATTTAAGACTACATCCAGTGGTCTTAAATGTAATTCAAATAAGCAGATTTTCACCACTCACAATCTGCCTGATTTTTATACCCCCTGAAGCTGTACCCAACATCTGCTAGTCTTACGTAAGAAGGCTCCTGCACTGTAGTGATCCAGGGCCAGCGCTGCCTTTCAGAGCCCTGGACCAGGGTCTCCTCTCCGAGCTGTCGGGAGCCCGCAGCTGGACACACTGCCCCTTTGCAGTTCCACGCTTCCCCAGGAATTCCCTTGCTCTGCTCCCCTCCTGAGTAGCCGTCCCCACGCCCCGGTCCCGAACAGCCTCTTGCTACCAGGGACTTCCCAACATATGAACCCTTCAAAGCAAAGCCAAGTAAGGCCTGTGTGATGAGCTGTCTTGTGATGATGATTTTTACTCTGAACCCCCTATATGGGGCTGAAGAAAGGCAATAGATGAAATCATTGTGATGGTAAAACTGTTCTTATTCTTGACTATGCTGGTAAATAAACAAAACTACGCATGTGACAACATTGCAAAATTGCACACACACACACACACACACACACACACACACACACACACACAAAGTGAAACTGGAGAAATCCAAACAAGAGACTATCAGTGTCCTGGCCGTGAGGCTGGACTAGAGTTTCAGGAGGTACTACCACTGGAGGGAGGTACATAAAGAGCACAAAGGGTCTTTCTGAAGCAGCCCTTACAAGTGCATATGGAGTTCACAATTGTATCAACAGAAAGGTTTCACTTTAAATGTCACCGTGAGGACTGTTTGGGAGTGCGCTTTACAGTTCAGGGTTACGCTAAGTCAAGGAGCCTATGTTGGGAGTACTACAACTCTTAGAACTTCCGGCTCTCTGAAAACCCCAACATGGTGCTGAGCTGTCTTGGCAGCTGCGGGGGTGGGCAGGGGGTAGACACACTCCTGAAAAGCAGCACAAATGGTGCAGCCGGCTGACTCCTGCCCATTAAGACACTTCTTCTTGGGCACAGGATAAACCTTTTCTAAGAGGACTGAAATCTTAACCATCTTCCTTCCTTCTCCCTTAGCTCAGTTCCTTCTTCCCGCTTCCCACCCACCAGCGTCCTCTAAAGTGGGATGAAGACCTCCAAAACTGGTTGGCCCTGCCAGGTCCAGAGCAGGTTCATACCGCACCCAAGGCCCAGAGTGGGTAACACTCCTCATATCTTGGCGTAGCCAGCACAGAGTCTCATGAGATCACTGATGCACTTTTCAGTCCCCAAATTCAAATCAGACTCTGGATTGTCATATCCTCCAGGGCAGGAGTCAAAGCCTTCTGTTTTCTAATGTGGTTCACTGAGCTGAACCCTCCAATGGTCAGCCTGTCTCTCTTTCTGAACTTTCAGCAACAAGACCAACAACACACACCTAAACAAACAAACACAAAAGATTATTTCAAGTGGCGATAGATGTTTGAAGAAGAGATCAAAAAATAAGGATGCTGCGATGGTACAATACATGAGCGTGTCTGCAGAGACCTGTCAGGGGAAGACATTTGGCATTTGAACTAAGATCTCAAACTTATAGTCAGGAGAAAATGGGCCAGGGAGGGACAGAGGAGAGAGGAGAAGACCCCAGCAGCAAATACACAAGGTCTGAGGGCACCAGAGTGGAGGGGCCAGGACTAGAGTTAGGCAAACAGGACAGCAGGGATACAAAAGGTGAGGAGGTACTTGTGCTCCAGGGCTGCCCCCGCTCCTGCATGTGTCTGAGAGTGGGCATCTCTCAGCATTTTGTGGCTGAGGCTGCTCTCTCCTAAGGAGCGCTGAGTACAAGGGCTGCCTGCATACTTGAATGGTTTAAGAAATGCCAGCAGATTAGTAAAGCAGTGTCTGTGGATGATTGACATGCAGGCCAGCAAATTGAGAGAAGTCCCATCCCAGATGTGGGTGGCACCAACCAATAGGTGTGTAACTTGGGCAGAATAAAAAGGGAAAGAAGGAAGTGGCCTTGTTTTTGAAAAGATTCAGCCTTTGGACATTTGTCTCTGGTTTCTTTAGCTTTCCAAGGCAGACTCACACAAGCGACTCTCCAGTGAGCTACTAGACCTTCAACCTTGAGAAGGAGCTGGATCCTTGATCCCTCTCCATCTTCTTGGGCTGAACAGCTGCTGGATCTTTGGCTCTTCAGTGTGCAGACAGCCATCGTGGACTCTCCCACCTCTGATCCCTTGGATGGCTCTCATCCTATAAGCCCACTTATTAAATCCTCTTGCATAATGACACATATGTTTTCTATTCATTCTGTTCTTCTAGAGAACCCTAACTGTAAGTGCAGAGGCACTGGGTACATCAATAACCTCCGTTCTTTCCTCTTAATTTTGCTATGAACCTAAAACTGCTCTAATTTTTTTTTTTTTAGTTTTAAAGCTTCATTTAAGTGGAAAGTGTAGAAACAGAGAGATCAGTTTGGAGGCTCTGGCCAGCGTCCAGGCAGGTGTTAGGATGTGGACATACGATAGCAGGAAGTGAAATATATAGATTAAACATGAATTTGGGTGTAGTGTGAGAATGATTAGTTGGTTGAATGGGTGTTGTTCTAAAAACGACCACAGGTAGTGAGTGTGAAGGACCTTGAGGGTGTGAATTGCATCTTCTCATATGACTCAAGACTCAGCTACAGATCGATAGGTATTAGAAAGAGAATATACAGTCAAGAGGACTGAAACCAGCTCAAACGAGATTGAGCTCCACAGAGACAACTCCTCGCATCCAGAGAAAAATTTCTCTTGGATACAAAGAATCAATCAATACATCCTCAGCTTCATTGGATATTGAAAATTTCTCTACAGATAACGTGCTCCAAACATAATCTTCTGTTAGCTTCCCTGAAGGAGGAATTAGGCCTCGCTGACTGACACAGGCTGAGCCACTTCTCGGCTGCGCCCTTTGGTGGCCTCTGCAGACCACAACCCTTCCCTTCCCACACTGCCATTTCTCCCTGCCTGGATCGTACCCAATGTCTGCCCCTCACCTGCAACAAAATTTTGGTTGCGTAGCACACTCTGTTGTGTAGTAAACTCTGCTCCCTCTCCTGAAGCTGGAAGCGCTTGCTCAACTCTGACTGCAGCCTAAGACACAGCACAAGAGCTGTTTTCTCTGGGGAAACCTTTGTTCTGCTGATCAAGTTGCCTCCTCCTTCCCCCTCAGGGTCCCACACGACTAGCCTCACCTGCTGTCGCACAGCATGGTATGTGCCGCCCTCTCCAGTTGGCTACAGACGCCAGGGCACAAGGAATGGCTGCTCTCCAGTACGAAGCCCGGACTTAGCACGGGTTCGAAAAACATGTGCTGAATGCTTCAGTGAATGACTGAGGGCTGACCCGGTTAGTCAGAAGGTATAGAGAATATGGGAAATTAATATTCTCAAATGAGCTCATCTCTGATGGCTGGTTATATAATTACTTTGCCAATCTAGTCCTGTCCTGTGACCGTATCCAAGAAAGAAAGTTTTGTATATAATGCATGCTTAATAAATATTTAGTGAAAATTATTTTAAGCATTTTTCTTTGACACATATTTTGAAACATGTGAGACAATGGCCTGTGTGTCAACAGCATGGAATTGTTTCTGTGCTACTTTGCTTTGGTCCAGGTGGGTGGAGATGAGGCTTGGAGTCCTCAGGAAGGCAGGAAGGAAGGCCAGAGCATGCCGCCTCCTACACATACGTGTCTGGGAAGACCTTTGTGAAAAAAGTCCCCTTTCCAGCTCTATTTTCCCAGGATATGTGAAGCAGCCTCTTTCTTTCTTTTTCTTTCTCCCCCTTTCTTTCTTTCCTTCCTTCTTTCCTTCTTTCTTTTTTCCTTCCTTCCTTCCTCCTGTCCTTCTTCTTCCTGCCTTTTTTTCCTTCCTTCTTCCCTTTCTTCCCCTCCTTCCTCTTCCTTCCTTCATTTTTTTCCTTCCCTTCTTGCTTTCTTTTCTTGGTCCTTGATTAATGCCTTCCTTCCTCTTCTTCTACCAAAGTATATTCTAAGTCATCCAAGAAAAATTTAATAGCATTGCTCTCTAATTTTGTGCTATTGCTTTGCAACAGGATATTGACTTTGATTTTAACTTTCACTGAAAGTGAACTGAGACACTGTGAACTATGAGCTCTTGTCATCTGTAGAGCGCCCAATTATGTTTTAATAACTGTTTTGCAATGAGGTAATATTCCTGTTTCCCTCCTCTGGGGGAAACAAATGCTGGGAGATTTTCAGAGCCTGGCTATCTTACAGTGGATTTGCTTCCTCTCATTACCCTTATCCTGTCACCATATCCTGTCACTCGGTTGCTCAGCATTCTACCTCCGTGTGCCAAGGTAAATAAATAATCCTTCAGAATATCCAGCGGCTTGAGCTTAATAAGCACACAGCCACCAAATCAGAGAAATACTATTTACCAGACTTAGCAACTCATTCTTTTCCATTTTTTTCTTTAATTTCCATAAGGTCTGTAGCAGTTCAGTGTGCGAAAGTAGGAACTCTTTAGCCAAAGACAGTTAACAATTTTAAACTCCCCTTTCAGATGGTCTCCAGTACGAAATGGTGGGGGGCGGGGTAGAGGACTCCTGCTCCAGGTGTTAGGAGTGATCTTGGTGTGGAGAAGGATGTCTAATCCAACCAGTGTGCTGGAAGAGTCAGAGCCTTCGATATTAATGGAGCGATTGATTCCTCAGACAACCCAACTCCCCACTGCACAGGCCTTTTGTAATCCATTCCCAGGGCTGCAAGCTGTTTAAGGGCTTCCCTTCAGCAGGAGTTGGATGTCTATGTGTGCAAGCGACAGCTGGGCCCGCCCCTTCCAAAAACCCTGCTCCCAGTCCGGGCACACCTAGCTCTGTCCACTACCTCTGATGGAAAGGCTGGAGCCACCCGCGATGCCTGGGGCTGCTGTCGCTGTCTGTATTTTCTTGAAGCAGAACCAGTTTCTGGAGTCTTCTGTGCCTAGTAGGCCCTGCGAAGTTAGCACATTACATTCAGTGATGCTCACCTTTTTCTTTCTTTTTTTAAATCATGCAGTTAGAGTGTTTGGAAATATGAGGCTTGAGTTTCTGCTTCTTTCACTCTCACATCCGTGTTAACTAGCGTTGCAGCTGGAAGTCTTGGGGCAAACTTGAGTGTCTGTGCAGAGGAAGAGCAATTTTGATTGAGGGCCAAGCAGAGCCGCACTTCTTCCGCAAAGATAATGTGTCTGGTCACAGATGCAAAACTCATCTCCTCCCTCAAGGGTCCGACAAGACAGCAAAATATCTCAGCATCCTGCTGCATTTTCACCAGGCTCAGCTAGAACAGACCGATGCATTCACACAGACCGAGGGCTGAACAGAGAAGGCCACACCCGGCCTCCCCTAGAATCCGCGAGGGAGAAGGCACTCACCCCTCCCCCAGAGGAGAGAAAAAGGGAAAGACAAGAAAGGAAAAGATGGGATTTTTATACTCACCCAGTCGGCATCCATTTTAGAAACTTTGGGAACGTGAGGAATGTGAGAGTAGAGAAATAGCACTCGTTGGGCACCAATTATTTATTAATCGAACATTTTTTAGGTGTTTGCTGTATACTAGGAGGAGGCGTGCTTACTTCGTGGCAAGTTTCAAAGATTCGATGTGATTATTTATTTAATGTTTGAAATAATCTCATGTTCTTGCCTGGGGACAGGGATGACCATTGTCCCTTACAGATGAAGAAATGGGAGTTATTCAAGCCACCTGCCTGTCTGCAAGATCACTAGCTTGTCCAGGCTGGACTTGGACTTATGATCCTCCTGCCTCAGCCCCCCAGATTGCTGGGACTGCAAGTATGTGCTACCACATCCAGCCTGCCAGATGTGTTTTGACTTCAGGGTCCGTGCAGTTTCTAGCTCACTCTGACCCTCTTGGAGTGTCACATGAAATGATGTGGAATAATTTATTACTCCATTGCATTGGAATGCTGATGAAGTATAAAATTAGGGTAGTGACACCATCCAAAGAAAAACTTGCAATTAGAGCTACGGGCAGTTATGCCTTCAACAAATGCCTTTCGGTATTGGTAGAAAAGCAAGTGAAGGAGCAGAAAATTGCATCGTTGTGGACCTGCTCTGTGCGGGTGGAGCGCAGCGTGAGGAGAGTCAGCGCTGAGGGGACAAACCTGGCAGCACCAAGGCCACGCTGGCGGCCTCCTTAGAAGCAGATCCTCTCATCAGGAAGAGGAATCAGAGAAGAACTTGAGCTTTTGTCCAACACTGAAAAGGTTAATATGTCTCAATCTAGGTGCGCCGAATGCTGAAACCTTCATAAAGAATCTTTAAATATCTAACTAAGACTTAAGCTACACGTTTAAATAATCAAATATTTCATGAGGTTCTACTTCGTATCAGGACCAGAGTTGGCCCTGAGAATAAAGAAATTAAAGATATCTTTCTTGGTCCTAAGAAAATGACAACTTACAAAAGGATTAACCTCAAATTTGGTTTAAATTGTCTATAATAAACGTGCTACAGTGTGGTCCTGGTCTGACACAAGTGTTATAATGCTGAGCAAATCTAAATATCATGGTAGGAAGGAGACCTGAGCTAGGGACAGGGGACTCGGGACCTGACCTCAGTCCTTCTGGCACTTGGTAGGTGGTGACCGTCCACTGCTAAAAGTACGTCTCTGGATGTTTCTTGATCTCAAGTCTCCATTTATGAATTGAGAGGTGAGGGTGAGAGGAAAAAACTCTTACAGTTCTGCCACTTCTAGTTCTTTGAACCCATATTTTGAGAAGTAAAAGTCAACCATAGTGGAAATTGGAGACTGTGTCAGCCAGTCAATAATATCAGGGAAAGAAAAGTAAGACTAATTTTTTTTTTTATTTCAGCCACTATTCCTGCCAAATATAGAATTCATTTTCTCCTCTCTGCCCACTGTACCTCCACAGGGCTGTTAACCAGACTTCAGTTTGACAAGTTTAAAATTCCATCTCGTTTCCTGCCCACTCGAAGCTCAAGTAGCTAATGAGCAGAAAAGTGACCAGAGACGAGAAAGGATAAAAAGCAAACTACTTGGGTGATAACAAAGAATGTCACAGCTGAGAACTGGCTGTGACTTGTTGACTTCCCGGAAAGCTCCTTGAATAAATACATATGGCTTAATTTTTAAACATGGTTTATTTAAGACCCACTGCCTCCACCCAGGAGAGGGGAGAAAAGATAAAACATAATTATTTTATTAAAATAATGTCAGAGAGTCAAAATCAGAAATTATTAAAATAATGTCAGGGATTCAAAATCAGAAGGAAGGACGGCTAAAAAGGCAGAAAGAAAAATCTGGGCACTGTCTACAAAGACGATGGACAGTGAAGGATTGAAAGCTTTAAGCCACGAGGCCTCCCAAGCACGAGTTCCATTTTCTGTCCTCTGTGGCAATCCCAGTTACAACTTCCCAAGTGGCTCCTATGGGTGGCACCCAGTGGCCCTCTGCTATGGCCCGGAATGTCCCTCCAGACACTGTGTCGAAGGCTTGGTCCTCAGCCTGGCACGCTATGGAAAGGTGATAGAATTTTCACAGGCAGAGCTTAGTGTGAGGTCTTGGGTCATGAGGGATGTGGCTTTGAAAGAGATCCTGGGACCTGGCCCCTTGCTCTTCCTGTTTCCCTGTGGGGCCATGAAGTGACCGATGTTGTTCTACCACACACTCCTGCTATGACATAACACCTCGCACAGGCCCCAAAGCAATGGGCCAACCAGCTGGGGACTGGTATTTCCAAAACTATGAGCCAAAGTAAACTTATCCTACTTCCAAGCTCTTATCTCTGACATTTTGTTGCAGTAACAGAAAACTGGCTGACAGCTCCCAACCTGTGGTTCCAGGTAGAGCTCCCCTGCAAGGGCCACAGCTCTCAGCAGCTCTCATTTTCCCACCCTCATGCATCTGCTGGGCAGTGACATTCTGCAGTGGCACCAACTCTTCCAGCACCTGCTCTTCACACCATCATAACCCATCTTGGAAAGTTGAACCCTGTATAATCATCCCCTGCATATACACTATCTATTTCAATGCACCTACGATTTCAGAACACCAGCCCTAGAAAGAAGATAAGGGTCTGGAGACCTGCTTGCTCCTCCTACCCAGCCTCACCATTGATGGACACACACACACACACCCCTGCACCTCACAGCTCCTGATGGTGATCACAGGTGTCATGGAGGGAAGACACATGCACAGCATCACACTTCACTCCTTTGCTCATTCTTCTGTTGCTGGAAAGAGAAACAATACCCCTACCCTTGCCATGGGAAGTCCTCTAAGGCACATGACTATTGGGCTGTTTTGCAAAGGCCATGTCTAAACTTGAGCACTGAAAGACAATGATAATATGGGGTAGAAAGATCATGGCAAAATCAGATTATGTCATTATTACCTCCCAATTTCATAACTTTCTGCGAGTCATACAAACATCCTTATGTGCTAGGATTAAACTTGGCATGTGAAAATAATGGACAAACAGTGAGCATGTTGGAAATAGTTGGGAATGGACATTAGGCAAATGCTCCACTTTTCTTTTCATGTACAATCCCCTTGCCGGAAGGAGCAAAGGATGGATGTGGAAACAAGTTCAAGGTTCAGTCCTGAGTGTTCTGCATCCTGAGCAAACTAGCCTCTAAAAAGATCCTGAATTTTTAAAATGTTCTTTAATCCCAGAAGTTTGTCAAATGTATCCTAACCATCATTTGGATTTGCATAGTTTTTTATAGTTTACAACGAGTTTTTTTCTTAATGGACAGCAGTTATAAAATTATTAAGCTGAGAATCTGGGTTCGAAGTTGGTCTTCTAATTCATATTCCAGTGTCTTCTACCAGTTCATCAGCATCTAAAAACTGTGTTGGATATGAAATAGATTATGAAAGCAAGAAGGATGTCCTTTGGAGTTTAGGACTGTGATGCTTTTGAGAAAACCTGACTAGAATGAAAAACGTTGGATGAGATTTTATATTGCTAGGAAGCCAAGACCACATTTTACATGCAGGTAAACAGAGGGGGTGTGACTTTCTCCAATTCTTGAAGCAGTATGCTTTGACATCTGTGGCTGTAATTCAGGTAGTCAAATGCCCACACCACAGCCACGCTTGGCACCTGCACAGCCTCCTGCTAGCACACAGATTCATGATTTAATTAGACACACAACTTTCTCCACCAGGGAGAGCTTTGTTGACCCAGCCATCTGCAGGATTCCATTCCCCTTATCAACGCTGGACAAGAATATTGGCACATGAGGGAATTCAGGTGAAGGAAGAGGGAGAAGAAATAAAGTGAAGGGCTAATGATGAAGTTTTCTTTCAAAGATGTAAGACAGAAGAAGGAGGAAGCACTTTCTCTTGTTTCTGGATGTGGGTAGGTTTGGATACAATGCCAGGAACTCTGGTAGTCAGGATGCAACCTGAGGAACCAGCATGAGAATAAACCAAATATGGAAATGAATTAATCCTACAGTGTTTCAATTTAGTGCTTTCCCTAAGCAAAATAATGCATGATTGTTATTTTAAACTACTTTCATTTGCAGTATCACGTATTGGGCTTAAATAATGGATAGTGGCTAAAATATCTGAATGGCTGGGAAGAAAATAAGGTGGGTATGTAAAGGACTGTAGGGTGAATGGATATGTAGATCAATACAAATATACAACTATGATCTTCTATTATTTAATCTTCATGATAACACGGATCAGAAATTATTACTGTGTGCAAAAAACGAGCAAGGAAACAAGGAAATTTAGGCTCCACGAAATTAAACTTCTGTCCAAGGCCACATAGCTTCAAGTCCAGCCCCCACCTGACACAGAGTCCACGTGTTCCAGAGACATGGGGAATATCTGACCATCGACGAATGGTTTCTCTTCAGTAATGAATCATTTCCATTCTGATGGTACGAATGATAATTTAGTCACAGAAGCAGTGGTGATTTTATAAAAGGGTTTTGTGAGCTCTCAAAACAAAATTAGGATCAATTTATCTAGTAGCTACCCAATAATCAAATAAGAGAGCGAGCTGGGATGACTACAAAATCTACCACATAATTCAGAATTTTTTTTCTTTTGTGGTGCTGGAGATTGAACCCGGAGCCTCATGCATGCTAGGCAAGTGCTCTACTACTGAGCTACATTCCTAGCCCTTTGTGTTTTAAATTTTGAGACAGGGTCTCATTAATTTGCCCAAACTAGGCTTGCATCTGCAATCCTCCTGCCTCAGCCTCCTGTGTAATACAGAACTTCTGAGAGTTAGAAGATAAACTATTAAATAAGAACGCAGGACAAGAGGTAGTTACCCAATTTGGGGTTAAATGGGAAACAGGGTCAACCTAGATGGAGCTGAGTTGAACACCCCAGGCCTCCCTCTCCACTGTCATAAAGAAAAAGAAAAAATACGTATGAAATGCTGAGAGGTGTCCCATCATTTCCCCTTGTAACTGCGTCTATTTCCGTCCCTTCTCATATTACATCTATTCTGAAATTAAGAGGACCAAAAGGCGCTCAGGAGCTTGGGGATGACTTGGGGCTTGGCAGCAAATAGCTCCAGAGAGACCTCAAGCTAGACAGGCAGTAATAAGGGTCCTTATCATTTTACCAACGGACAGGCAGAGAAGAACAATGTAGGAGAAGGGAAACTGTGCCATGAAAAAATTGAAATAAAGACGAAAACAAAATAGAGAGAAAATACAAAAGAGCTAGCCCTGAAAGAGAGCTGGTATCCAGGAGCGTGTTTGACTTGCCCTATTTCACCATAACCCTGGGATACTTCTAATTACTTGGCTCTTTTCCAAACAGCGTCTGACTATTTTGTCAGAGGGTCAAGGATAACAGCAGGGCCTGCCCTTTCCTTCTGCTGAAAGGGACCCCACCCCCATATACTTGCAGGGACACCCAACCTGGAATGCTTGTCAAGAAGGCCAGGCATTATCCCGGGCGATCTTCCCCCCTAAAAAGCCTCTCCTGGCGGCTGTGTTCACTAAGCCGGCAGCATCAGACGCTGTGTAATAACCCAGAATAAGACTTTGTCTGAGGTGCAGCTAATATGGAGCGGATCTGATATTTAGTACTCACCCGGAGACATGTGTGGATAATGGACATGGAGTTAGAGGGCACGGAAAGAAAAATCATCGAACAAAATGCAGACCATAAAAAAAAAAAAAGAATCTTGGAGAAAATAAAACACGAAATATTCTTTTGCCTGTTTTCCTCTCATTTTAGGAAACACACCCGTTTTCCTAGATGGAATTGATTATTACACTCCGCTCACTTATTTAATTAAAATATCCATTTATAGCTCCAATAAGATTTGATAGAGAAATGCCCTATTCATGAAAGCTCTATTCATAAAAGGATCTTTATGTGTAAAATTCAGCCTATTTCTACCTACGACAAAAATCGTGCCCACAGTGGGGTTAAAGATTATTATCATTTTCTTATTTGTTCCTTGTCCTCTACGCTTTTCCATGTTGCTCGCCTCCCTTAACTGTAAATCTTTAAAATTGCACAACCCCAATTAAGAAAAATAAAAAGCAAATCGAGAGTCAGTTTTCACAGAGGAATGTTGTTGGCTACGGCCCCAGATATTTTTTGTATCTCTAGTGAATTGTTTTGTAAAATTTCCAGGAAGTTTGGGGAAGCTTTGCATCGACATCACTCAGGAGACTCGGGAGAAGCTCTGGCCGGGAAGGCCGGAGGCCGGCTGGCTGTCTGGGCCTGGCCCGGACCCTGCAGGCTCGCTTAGCGCTGATGGCTTTTGCAGAACCTTTCTCCCTGCTTTCTTGCACTTGTAGTCACTTTATTGAGGACTATTTTAACAACTTAACCATATCTTCTTTTACCTTTGTTCTGGGCCTTCTCCCTTCTTAGAGTTTATCTTTATTCAAATAAATTCTTTGTTAAGATTAAAAAATTCTGAATTAGGATATAAACAATGAAACCGAATTTTGGGTTTATTTGAAATAAAAAAGATGTCAGTCTACACAGCTGATGTGTTTATACATAAATATACTATAGATTGTTTTTCATATTGAAAAGTTTTGATTTATGAGGTTTGTCCATTTTATATTAAAAGTCATTCAAACCACTTTTCTAATTGGATGGGCTTTTTTGACCCTCCTATATTTCCATTTTAATGAATAATGTCATATTTAGGTAAATGTTGTATTGAATAAGAACTTTTAGAATCATAGATTAATCCAAATTGACAAAATATTTGATCCCCGGCACCAAAAAGAAACCATAAACCAAAAAACAAAAGAACACCAAATTGACAAAATATTAAAATAGTTTTTCTGAGAGGAAAAAATAGAGGAAAAGAATTACCTTCTTTAAAGTATTACTTTAAAATGTGACTCTCACAGGGAAACACCACATTTGTAAGATTTTTTTTTTTTCCATGATACTGGGTATTGAACCGGGGCCTTTGCTTTGAGCTACTTCTCAACTCTTTTTAAAACAGTTTTTGTTCTGAAATAGGGTCTTACTGAATTGCTAAATTGCCCAGGTAGGGCTTGAACTTTCAATCCTCCTGCCTCAGTGTCCCAGAGTGCTGAGATTACAGGCCAGGGCCAGCATGCTCAGTTTATAAGAATATATTTTTAAGGAAAAGTATTTGAACTAAAAAAAGATTCGTGAGTATTTACATGTTATAGTCTGTACCACTTTGCATTTTTATTCAGACTTTTATTTGTAACATCTTCACTGAGATATTCATCACACATCCCATGGAATTTAGCTTTTTGAGGTGTGCAATTTAGTGATTTTTTTTATTTTACCTGCACAATCACCCTCCCACTTTTAGTCATCCCCAAACCCAAATGTGGACATTTAATCCAGGCTCTTTCAGCTCTCTTCTCTCCCCTCATTCCCTGCCCCTTCTTCCCTCCAGCCCCAGGTAGTCACTCTTCTATCTGTCTGAAGAGTCTTGCCTCCTATTCTGGATGTTTCACGTTCATGTAATCAAGGAATTCTAGAACTCTGTTGACAGGCGTCCTTCAGTCAGCATAACACTTTTAAGCTGCATCCGTACGGCAGTGTACACTTCATTCCTTTTCATGGCTGAATAAAAGACTGTTATCTATATTTAAATACTTTCCCTGCCTCTTTATTCCATGCTCTAAAATGAAATTCTCATAAACATCTTTTCATCTTGGTATTTAATGGCTCTTCCAAAAATATTTTGCTTTGAGATTCTCAAAATTCCAAATATTCTGTGTCTTGCTAACCTTCCTTTAAAAAAAGACAATGTTTATGTCAAGGAAGATATCTTCTCCTTCTAAAATCAATTAACGAAGGCCTGAGTGTTCAGTAAAAATACATAGAAGTATTTGTCAAATAGAATAGTTGAGTCTTTGAAGGAACTGATCAGGAAAGGTTTATTTTAGATATCTGGGAGAAAACTTACAAATGGAAGGATTTCAGGCATGTTTTGTGTCCTTACAGGAGAGTTACTATTTATTGAAGACTCACTGTAAAGTGTTTATATTTAAACTGCTCAGCAATGTGTCTGCCAGACAGTGTGAAAATCCGCTTACACATTTGTGTTTATCTAACCCTCAGTTTATCTAATCTACAATTTATAGATTAGATGTCAATATCTCTGCTAGTTTACAGATGTGAGATCTGAGGCTTGAGAATATCCTAAATGCTGGTCTAGATTGCATGTTTACCAAATAGAAGAACCTTGTTTCTAACCCTACTTTCAAAATCTGAACTGAAATTTTGTTCTAGAACCGTTATTATGAAAATTTTCTCACACACAGAAAGGTTGGAAGAATGTCAGAGAGGATATTACTCAGATTCTACAGTTATTCTGTACTTAGTGTATCATATTATTTTAAAATTTCTTTCAAAGTGCATTATAGACATCAGTATACACTTCTGCCAAATGTTACACTGGACAAAATCAGAGTTCAGTATTTGTTTACAGTTCTTGTTCTTTTTATTCCTTTCAGATAACTTCTACAAGCAAGGAAATGTGTAAGAGTACGAATACATACATATATCTGTGCAAGACACCCCTGACTGAGGTGGAGTGCGTGTGCCTTGTGTCTGCTCCTCCAGCTAACAGATAGAAGAATGAATACGTTGGCAAAACTGGCAGCCTTGAAACTATGTTTACTTACATCTAAACAGTCAGGGTGGGCATTATTTCACAGGGAAAAAGCTTAAGCTAGAAGAGTCCAACTGAATATAGCAGAACATAAATAACAATAAGAAAATACCGTATTTTTAAGGAAAGGCAATTTGATAGCAAGATAGAGGTTCGCATGTTGGGCAGCTCAAATCCTAAGTCATGGGTCACCTATTTTATCCTCTCTCGCTCTGCTGTAAAGTAGAAAGAATACTACTAGGGATGAGTATTTGTAAAAACAAGCACAGTACTCTTCGCGGATCTACGCGACTTTAGGAAGCTCCCATTGCCAGGTGGAGTCGGCTGCTGCTCCCATGGATCTGGGAGCTGTGACCAGATAGGCCCTCCTGCTCTGCAGATCCTGCTCTTAGAAGCCTGCCCAGCAAGGCCCCATGCTGCAGAGGCGTGCACCGCGGAGCAGACCCAGACTCCCCCCGCCCCTGCTGCAGAGGGAACCAGGACTCCGGCCTGAACTCCAGTGCAGGGAGGATGGTGAGCTGAGTGTGTAGTGGCCGTCACAGCCAACACCTTCTAGGGTAAAACCCAACAGAAAACCCACGCATGTATCCACTTCATGGGTGTGCAGTGAGGACTCACATAGGAAATTACCGTGAACATCAATGATCACAGCCACCATTATTGCTGGGGTATAAACTGCCGAGGTTTCTGGTTTCTTAACGGTGACACCAAGCTGCTCCTCCTTCCTGGAAGCGAGTTTTACCCTTTCCTCCCGTAGGGACATTTCAGGGTTCTGCTTAAAGGCTACATCGTTGGAGAAATCTCCTTTGGATGACCTGCTGGGGTAACTCCACCCTCTGCTTAGTCTGTGTCCTTTCCCTCATAATACACTGAAGCCTATACATTTGCACGGATGTCCCTCTCTGCACGGCACTGTAGGACTCCAGAGTGTGTCTCGTCCACATCTGTAATGTCAACGACAGCCCAGAACTTTTAAAAATAGTTACCAAATGAATGGATAAAAATTCAAGACCTATTGCAGTTTGTGCCCCCGGGGTTCAAAGACCTTTGATATCCTTTCTCTATTTATATCAGGTATAGCCTTAATCGGTTCATTTCTATTTATTTTCAAAACAAATACTTTCTTTGAAATCACAACTATAATCATAATTGCCACATCTATTCTTGGAATTCTGCATTTATAAGGACATCACAGCTGACCTAAAGGCCCTTCATCAGAGCCTACTCATGCTTTAATTTTCTCTGAGATATATGCTATAATTCTTAAGATTCAAGATGGAAGACATTTGTAGAAAAATCCAGGGAGTATATCTGTGCATTGTTAAATGAAGCTTTCCACTCATGTCCAGGAAGATACTGATTTATTTAGGGTTAGATCTGGTTCTCTTCTCTCTAGAGAAGGAGGCAAGTTGGTCATTTGGAAAAGAATTAGTAAAGAAGAAATATGGCCTAAGCCATTAAGGCCCTGGTAGAACATATTAGAATGATCATTTACATACAGCTCAGGAATCTTCTGGCTCGTTGCTTCACCCGTCTGTACACCTTCCCGTCCTTCATCTTCCCCCACACTACACTGTCACTACATGGTCGCTATGCAACCAGTAGCTCCAGGAAACAAAGAGAATACATTTAAAGTAGGAGTTCAATGAGTAGGAAAGACAGAAAAGGCATACTCTTGTCAATTTTGATTAATGACTTTTGTAGTTAAGTGTAACAACACCTTTTTATGTAATATGTGCTCAGTAGGTGTATTTCAACACTGTTATTCAAAATGCATTTCAATGAAACATGAGCGTGATAGAAAGCAAGAAATCTGGAGGTAAGGCGTGTAGTTCCAGATCTCAGCCCAGCTTTTCCCAGGGGCTCAGGAAACCACAACTTTTCTGTGATTTCATTTCATTGCATTCACTTGTCTGGCTACTCTTACTTATCCTTGGGGTTTTGTCTGGGTTTTTATTTCCCCCAAGAAAACTATTACCCAACTATTCTGAATTGAGCAGGGCTCCTCGGTAGCACCGTTTGCTTGCCTTTATTAAAGTTCTACTAAGACTGTAATTGTCTGTCTTTGCTAGTAAACCAAGCAATTTGGGGATTTGTTTATTTATTTATTTTTTGCACATTTGGTTCTGTATCCTGCATCCAACACTAAACAGAAAAATTATTCCACAAATGACAGAGAGGTGAATAAGTGAGGAATATTTCCCAAGTTGCAGCATGCCACTAGTCACTGTGAGGAACTTAAAGTGTTCTTAGCTGCCCTCTGAGGGGTGTTACAGTCAACTTGGGGAACTATGACATGAGTGTGCACAACTTCACAGTCTACCTCTCTTCGCCCTCTTGGCGTCTACCTACAGTATTGCCTGAGATCTTAGGGTTTTGATCCAATTGTGATAGGTGATGATACTTGCATACTATAAGGTTTTAGAAGATATTTAGACTGTATTGGTCCTAAAGTTCTGGTCAAGAACTATAGGCTTTGTTTAAATGGACAAATTAATTATTCAGCTGAGCTCACTTTATTGTTAATGTAGTTTATTGACTGGTAAGTCAGTCAATACAGTCGATATTATTACAGCAGGTGACATAGTCACCATCAATATGAGCTCTGATTTTCAACTCACAACAATAAAAACTGGAAAAAAGAATAATGTCTCCAAAAATGTCCTTTATATCTTTTTTTTCTATTTTGAATCTTTTTGGATACCATTTTTACTGTTTTTAAACTATACACACCTATGCCATTAAGTGTGCTCTCAATGTTGTATAACTACCACTAACAATCTTCAGAATTATTTCACCATCCCAGTCTGAAATTATGTGCACATTAAGCAATTATTCATTCCTTTCTCTCTCCTAGCTCCTGACAAGCACTATTTTGTCTCCATGAGTTTACCTATTTTAGGTACCTTACATAAGTGGGATCATACAATATCTGTCCTTTCTTTCCTCTGGCTTATTTCTTTTTTTTTTTTTTTTTTTTTTTTTTTTTTTTTTTTT
>PVJO010016962.1:0-40515 GCA_004026905.1 Hystrix cristata
AAGGTACACTCCCAGTCCTTTGTGATTTGTGTGTGTGTGTGTGTGTGTGTGTGTGTGTGTGTGTGTGTACTGAGACAGGTTCTTGCTAAATTATTCGATCTGGCTTTGAATTTGTGATCCTCCTGCCTCTGCCTCCTGAGTGGCTGGGATTGTAGGTGTGTGCCACTGTGCCTAGTTTTGACGTTCAATTTAAAATTTACATTTACTGCACTGAAATTCCCCTGGGAGAGCCCAAACCTCTCTGTGTAGGATACTTATAGCTGCAGATAGCAGAAAACTCTAAGCTGACTACTTGAACAAGAAGGTATTAATCATCTCACAAAACAGGAAGTCCAGAGCTAGAGAGGCTTCCAGGCTGGTTAATTCTGTTTCCCTAATTCAGAGGCATTGGAAAGTACTCAGGTTCGTTTCAACTTTCTGCTCTGACATCTGCATGTTAACCTTGCTCCCCAGCTACCTCTCCTCATGGTTGCAAGATGGTAGCCTGAGCTCCAGCTGTCATATCCTGTGACAGCTTCTAAAGGCAGAAATAGGGTCATTTCATCCTAAGATAGATAGGCCTTACTAGAAGCCCCATAGAATGCTTCCCTTCACATCTCATTGATTATAGTTGCATTCTATTCCCTAGTCTAAACCCACCAAACCCATGATACAAGTTAGTATCAGCCCTGTGCTATCCAGGGCAACAAAAAAGGAAACGGACCCACCATCTAGGCAAAGTGGACCAAAAGTCTCTGGAACACAGAGAAGTAGGAACAAGGTGGCTGGGGGGATGGGAAGAAAACGAAGTCATTTGAGGCACAGATGACAAATAGCATGGATATGATCTCACCTGGAATTCTCCAAGACCCCTGGCAAAGGATTGGGGACCCCACACAAAACATGAGAGAGAGGGGTGAGGGCAGCCTGGTCACAAAGGAATGTGTGCCCCAGAAGGCTAGAAAAATGAGGGACTCTGCTTTCTCAGGGGGTTCTAAGAAAGAAAACAGACAAGCTAGAATAAGAGCATATTCAAAAACCAAACAGAGGGCTGGGAATTTAGCTCAATGAGCACTTGTCTAGCAAACACCACGGCCCTAAGTTCAATCCCCAGCACCAAAACAAACGAACAAAAAACCAAGAAAACAGAAAGCAGGGCCATGGTGCCATGCACTTGTAATCCTGACACTGGGAGGCTGAGGTAGGAGGATCGCTGTGAGTTGGAGGCCAGCCTGGGCTACATAGCAAGACCCTGTCTCAAACCAACAAACAAAAAATAAAACAACATACAAAAGCAAGCTCCTAGAATGTGTGGTCGTGACACAGAGAAGTCCCATGTCCTGCTGTCCTCCGGCCCTGGCCACGCTGCCTCTGTCACCCGAGCTTGTTCAGTTTCCCTCCTGTGTGGCTTCAGGAAGCAGCGCCACAGCCACATCCTTTGCGTGGCGGCTCGGGCGGAATCTTGACTTCACACAGAACAATAACAGCTGGCACCCGCTTCCTGAGCTTAATAACAATGACCCAACTGCCGGAGCAGCCCCGGGAGGGAAGCGGGGTCGCTGGGACCAGGAGCAAGTCGCGAGCGCCTCATCTGGGGAGCTCAGGGATGGTCCCACCTCGGGGCTTTCTGCTAAATCCAGGAAAAGCAGCCCCATAGTCCGTGGGACCCATAACTTCCAGCACCCTTTTTCATGTAAATGTGCATTAAAACCCATGTTGCTGCGGTCCTGACGTCCCATCTGGGATCCGATCTCAGCCTCAGGAAGTGTGGGGACTTCACAGAGACCCCGCGGCGTGGAGGTGACAGGCAGGGTTTTTGTTCACATACTGGGGATCAAACCCAGGACTTTTGCGCTGAGCTACATCCCCAGTCCTTTATTTATTTTTTGTTTTGACACAGGGTCTCACCAAGTCACCAAGTTGTCCAGACTGGGATCTAACTTGGATTCTCCTGCCTCAGCTTCCCAGAGCGCTGAGATGACAGGTGTGCACCACCATGCCTGGCTATCGTGAGTAGTTCTTATCTTCTGCTTTATTCTTGGTGGGAAGGGAGCAAGGGTCGAAGGCGCACAGGATGGAGCTACAGGGCCATGTTTGCTTCACTTGTGGTCCTGGCTTGGGGGGCATCTATGCAACAGGTCTGACAGCTGCTTTAGCCTGGCCTCTCCCAGCCTCTCGGCCGCTGCTCGTCGCCTCAGACTCTCCCAGCGCCAGGGCACAGGCCCTCTTCAGAGGCAGCAGGGGCTGGACAGCTCGTCGGGTCAGGCCCAGGAGGTCACACTTCCCTGAGCAGACGGCCACCTCCTCTTCCAGCTCAGGGAAGGACCTGGGGTTTACCAGAACCCCCTCCAGGTGTGGGACACGCCTTCCTCTGGCCTCATGGGGTCCCTGCCCAAAAGTACCTGCCGGGTACCGCTGAGACTCTTCTCGAACAACTCGTCCCCCGGCCCACCCCTGCTTGCTGCCCTCCACCATTTCTTTTCTTCTGTCCAAACTGCCGCCATCTAACCTGCAGCCTTCTGCTTTTTTTCTTGACTTTGTCTGCCCCTCTAATCTTTCTTCCCCTCTCTCCTCTTTCCTCTTCACGTCTTCTTTCCTCTTTCTCCACCACCTTTCTCCATCTAGTCCCTCTTGTTTCTTCCGTTTTTCCTTTCCTCCCTGGACTCATGCCAGCTGGAACCATGTTAAGGGTCCTGACCACAGTGTTTGGCTTCTCCCATCATGAGGAATAAGACAGCAAGAGAAAAGAGTCCCCAAGAGCCGGGGTCATGCCCATCTGTGGGACCAACACAGGGCCATGGCGAGTCGGTGCAGCCTGACTCGCCGGGTGGGCAGCCACGAGCAGCCCCCCGGGAAGAGCCCGGTGAGCGGGCAGCGGAGGCCCCTCGGCAAAGTTTTGGGCCAGTTGCCTCCTTCGGGTGTGAGGAATGAGTTATTTAGAAACTGAAGCTGAGCCCAAGAAAGCATGTGAGGGTTTCTTTTGCCTCAAAATGAAAAGAGGAACTTGAGTTAAAATAAGCAGCCGTCAGTAACTGCTGAAGCCTCCTCCAGAGACCTCTGACTGGGCTTAATTGGGTTTGAGCTTCAATTTGCTTTTCCGGAGGCCTCTGCTGTCATTTATTTTAGGAGGTGTAAATTTTTGTTTGTTTTTTGAGACAGACTCTCACTATGTAGTTCAGGCTGGCCCTGAACTCACTGTGATCCTCCTGCCTCAGCCTCCCAAATGCTAGGATTACAGGCGTGTGCCACTGCACCCAGCTAGGAGGTATATTTTCATAGGAAGCTGCATTCTAAAGGCGGAAACTCCCCAGACCACCCAGGCATCCTGGTGTCCAGTGTTGGCTACCAAGCTGGTCACAGGCCAGGTGCCGGGTTTGGGAGCAGGCCTGTCCTTCAGGGCTGCCTCTCTTCTGCGAAAACTGCCGACCACTGCCCTGGCTGAGGCAGCCTGAGGGAGCCATGCCGGTCCCCATGATTCTGGGAGACCTTCTCTAGGACAGCTGAGTCACACGGAGACTGGTGGCCTCCGAGAGGCCCGGGCAGGGAAAGCCGTTGGGGACCTCGCCAGTCAGCTCCCTCGGGGACTGGGAACCAAGAAGGGCGCCAACCCGCAGAGAAGAGCTGAGTCATGGTGGCGGCACCCAGCGGGGCCCCCTCCAGAGCCCAGGTCCCCGAGCGGCCGCTTCTCTGCTCTGGCGCCGGAGCCACCCGCCACTTGGGCTGCTTGCCCAAAGCAGCCTCCGTTTCTTACCACCCCCCAAAGGCCCTGGATTTCAAAGCTGCTGCTGGACTGGGGACAACTCACGAGGTCACAGGAAGCCACTGCAGCAAGAGTGTGAAGCTAGCGGGGTGCCGGCTCAGACAGACACGGTCTGCACCCCTGGGAGCCGCGGGTACAGTGTGGCATGAGAAGCCGCAAGTCACGTCTTTTCCAGTCATACTTAGAGTTTCCTCCGCTTTGAAGGAACAGAAGAAACCATAAGGGGAAAAAGATCAAAGGCGCCCACCGACTTTTAATTTTAGCACTGCGACTTCTCTCGGGGAGACACCTAGGAAGCACGCCGAGGCAGAGGGAAGGTTCATGCCACCCCAGGCTTGGAAAAAGTGGCAGCACTGAGGCCCATTGCTGGCTTGCACGGGCCACGTCCCTGGCAGGTGATGAGACCATGTCAGAGACAACCATTCTATTTTAGGGGTTTTGGTTTGTTTTTTGAGACAGGTTCTCGACATGCAGTTCAGGCTGGCCTTGAACTCAGTATGTAGCCCAGGCTGGCCTTGAACTCATGGTGATCCTGCCTCGGGCTCCTGAATGCTGGGATCATAGGCCTGTTCAGGAGAGCCAGCAGTTGGGTCTGCCTCTACTATCCCCCTCACTGCCACTATCTTTTCAACTCAACCCTGTAGGCTCTCTCATTGCTCCTCTGTGACGTGGTAACTAAACCTTGTCTCTCCAAGTCGCTTACCATGGTCCATCCAGGCTCAGCAACACACACACACTCTCACACATGCACACATGCACTCATGCACACATGCACAGCTTCCCTCGCCCAGCTGAGGGCGCCGAGACCAGGGCCTCCTCCTTTCTTCCCACCCCCATGTTGTCTTTGTGCAGCCAGATAAAAATAGCTTCCCTGGCTTCTACTGTGGTCAGCGGAGCCCTTCATATTTGTCCCACAGGCCAGGCCCAGAGTGGTCTTGCCAGGCTTGGAGCAGTACAGCTGATTTTTCCTTTTAAAATTCAGCCGTGTCCTGCGCAATGAGACCCCACATGGCAACCTTAGGAGTGGCCTCTGCAGACCAAGACCCTGCCGCCTGCTGCGCCCCCAGGCCTCCCTCGCGGCCACCTCCCTTCTCTCCTGCCCCTCGCTGGAGAGAGCCTGGGAAAAGCATGGCATGACCACAATTGCAGACTTTTCTCCTCCGTCTCGGGGCTTCTTTCTTCACCACTGTGTCCTTGTCAAACCCACAGGCACGAATAGTCCCGGGCACACCTGCTTCGGCACGTCACGCAGCAGGGTCACCAGGGAGGGGCACACTTTCCCCCAGAGCCGCCTCACGGGTCTCGGGAGGAGAACAGGCTAACCCTCAGGTGCAGGCGACAGGGACGCGCATTTCTCCCCTCTGCGGGACAGCTTACCTGGACAGTGAACTTGTCGTCCTCATTGGGCAAGATCCTGTAGGTGTAGACGCAGTTCCGGTACCTGGAACAGACCAAGACCCCATCAGAACCCGGCAGGAACATCGGCTCCTCATCACTGCAAGGACAGTGTCCCTGATGTGGCCTGAGGGACCTGTGCGTGGTCCCTTGTCAGTGGCTGGCGGCAGGCAGCAGTCCTGGGCGAGGCCCCTTCCACCACCCCAGCATGAGAAGAGCCTCAGGGAAGGGAAGAGGGTCTTTGGGGTGTGGACACCAATTTACTTCGGTGTCCCATAGGTCACCATCAGAAAGGGCCTCCCCGACCTCTGCTGCCATGGTGGCCAAGATAAGTGCTCAGGACCGGGTGCTGGAAAAAGAAGTGGTTCTGAAACTCAGTGTAGTGGCGCACGCCTGTAACCCCAGCGCTTGGGAGGCTGAGGCAGGAGGATCACTGCAAGGCTAAGGCCAGCCTGGGCTATATAGTGACCCTGTCTCAACCCCCATCCCCTAAAGAGACAACTTTTCTGATGACAACTGTGGCCAGTCCCTGCCCAATGGCCCTCCCTAGGTGCCCCCCAGGACTTGGCTGAGATGGAGGCACCCTGGACTGCTGCCCGTGAGCTCATCCACTTCCTGCACTTGGGCTTCTCGAGATCCCAGGCAGGGCCGGCTCTGCCACCAAGACCACGCTCCCTTCTAGAAGTTCCCTCGGCCTCCCGTGTGCCTGGGCCCCCACCCGCCACCGACATATGTTATTGTTTAACTCAATTTAAAAAACTTTCCGGACTTGAAAAATATTAAAATACAGAAAGAAATGAAACGAAAAATAAATGTCTCCTCCTGTCAACCCATATTTCTTTACTACTTCTTTTTGTGAAATGTTCCAGAACTTTTATTGTTATATTTGGTCTTCGAGACAAGGTTCTTGCTGTGTAGTTCAGGCTGGCCTCAAACTCACATTGATCCTCCTGATTCAGTCTCCCAAGTGCTGAGATTACAGGCATGTGCCACCACACCAGGCATCCAGAATTTTAAAACATACACACAAGCTTAGAGATATGTATCTTTTTAAATGCATACATCTATTTCTAGTACTGAGGACTGAGTCCAAGAAGCACCGAGCTACACCCCCAGCCCTTTTTCATATGTACTTTTTGAAACAGGGTGTCATTAAGTTGCCCACGCTGGCCTCAAACTTGTGATCCTCCTGCCTCAGCCTCCTGAATAACTGGAATTGCCGGTGTGTGCCACCACACCTGCTTGAAATTTGCTTTTTAAAACAACACAAAGATCTCAGAGGTCTTTCCCTGCCAACTGAGAGAGATGGTTTATTATCCTCCTTGTCATGCTTCTTCCCTGGGAGGTACAGTCATGTATCGGACCAGATCTCAATGGAGACGCTGTCTTTAGCTTCTCATCACCATAAGTAATACCACTGTGAACATCTGCATCGCCCCGTCTCGTGTACATTTCCCCCTCAGCAAAACAGGGCTGATGATGAGATGCGTCTGGGCTGGGATTTAGCTCAGTGGTTAGAGTGCTTGTCTCACAAGCACAAGGCCCCGAGTTCGATCCCTGGCACCAAAAAAAAAAAAAAAAAAAAGCTTACAGCTGTAAGTTCTGTAAAATAAAGGTTCTTCACAAGATAAGATGCATCTACTAGGAGCTCTGTCAGTGCAGCGTGCATACATGTGGCAATTTGTGCCACGCACACACGGGACACCACTCAAGCTGTCACTCATCAGGGGCCGTCACCAAACACTAGACGGAGAAGGATGGGCCCAAAGACAGGGCCACTACTCTGACAGAGACCACCCCGAGACAACCAGCCAGGCTGACGCTTCTCTCCTACTAACCGGATGTGAAAGTGTCTACCGCCCCACACCCTGCCAACTGGCTGGTATCAGACTTTTTAATCTGTGTGAATCTAAAAGGTGAAAAAAAATGATTGCTTGATCTCTGCCTTTTTTTATGAGAAATGTTCAACGTGTTCTCCTGTTTAGTTATTTTTCTTTGAATTCCTTTTCATGTTTGCCACATTTTTGTTTTTGTATTTTCTTTTGCTTGTTTATCGGAGTCTCATCTTTGCTGCAATGTATTTGGAGTTAACTTTGTCTATTTATTTATTCTGAGACAGGGTCTGGCTATGTAGTTCAGGCTGTTCTTGAACTCACTGTGTAGCCCAGGGTGGCCTTGAACTCATGGAGATTCTCCCGCCTCAGCCTCCTGAGTGTTGGGATTACAGGTGGTTGTGGCTATGCCCAGCTTGAAGTTTTACAGTTTTGTGTGACCATTTGCAATCTTTGACGGCTTTGAGTCAATGGATACTTAAAGGAAATTTTGGACAATGATTTGGGTCATGTTACTTCCATACATCTTTCATTCCACAGGGGAAGGCTTCTTTTCCTCTCTCCCTCCCACAATTTTAGTTCCACCTTTTCACCCCCACGCTACCTCCAGAGCTCAAAAAGTACTACACTCTCAGTATTGGGGCAGCCAAGCAGAGCTGCTGGCCTCCCAGCTGTCTGTGGGACACAGTGAACCCATGACCACCTCACCCATCCCCAGGGCTCCAGCCTCAACCTCCTCCTGCCTCAGAGGCGCCCCGCCCTGCAGGCTCTCTCTGTCAGCTGACACTTCCCCTGCAGATAAGAGATCAGCCAGCCAGGAGGGAGGAGCCCTGGCCAGGGCAACTGTGGTGACAAGGAGCCCACCAGCCCCAAAGCTTCAGCTTGCCAGAGAGTGAGTCGGGGACACAGAAACAGCTCTCCAAATGGGGAGCCCCTCTCGTTTAATTCAGGGCAGCAGTGAGACCCGCCAGCCTTCTTGAAGAAGTTCTAGAAACACTGAAGCAGCCCCATTTTCCTGAGACCGGAATCAGAGCCAGTACAACAGGAAGAGAAAGCGTCTCTCCTCCAATCGATGTCAATGGCCCCGTCTGTCCTCAAGGGGATCAGTTCAGAGCTCTGGGGAACACATGGCATCAAATCCGCCACCCCTTGGGACAGCAGGAAGATCCCCCACACAGCTGCACACCACCATGTGCACACACAGCACGGGTGCATGCATATGCACAGACAACACGCAGGTGCTGACGTGTCATATACATGCACGTGCAAATGTATGCACAAGTAACACACACCTATGCACACATGGATATGCACATATGTGCCCACACACACTATCTTACAGGCAAATGTTTAAAGCAAAGAGTCCTCAGCTGGATAGTATTTGACAACTGCTCCCTAGAACATAATCCAATAGCTTGCTTATGGCTCTTTGGGGGTGACAGGTCCCACCCACCCTGTCCCAGCTCCTGAGGGCAATTTGGCAACAATCCATACGGCTGGCAGGGCTGACGCGGGCGCCTGCTGGCTGTGCCTTCTCTTGGTGACTGGGTGGCATTTCAGGTTGATCATCTCAGGAATCTCCACCCAGGACCCAGCCAGGAAGCAGACCTCCTTCCCCTTCCCCAGTGAAGGGGGCTCGAAGGCAGCTATCCCGCGTGGCTGTGGCCGATGGGCGCTGCGTGGCAGGTGCCCGCTCTGTGCTGAACCCCGGGAGAAAGAGGTGGGAAGGTGGCCAGTGCCAAAAAGGGGGATTTGGAAGTTTTACTCAAATACAAGAGCACAGAGAAATGGGAGTGGGAAGGAACACTGTGGCATCTGATTTATTCCTCCAGATAAACATCATGTTTCCACAGGACGACTCCCCGCCAATAAGCAGACCCAGAAACTCACTTTTCAGAGCATAAACCAGAGACGCCAGAGACTAACTCTGAGGCCACAGAGGCAGAGTGCTTCTGCCTCGCTCCATTCATTGACTTCCTGTGCCCCACCACGGTTTTGAAATCACCTTGTCGCTCTCGTCAGGCATTGTTTCTAATTTCTAACATGTTTGCAGGTGTCTTTGCTTTCTTGGCAAAGTGTTGGACACTCCTGGAAGGGATGCGGCAGGAAATAGTCAAGATGGAGTGGGCTGCAAAGTTTGCGTTCAAAAATCCATTTGGAGCCAGGCACACCTGTAATCCTTGCACTCTGGGAGGCTGAGGCAGGAAGATGGAAAGTTCAAGCCCAGCCTGGACAACTTAGTGACCGAGTGAGACCCTGTCTCAAAGGAAGAAATGAAAAGGGCTGGGAGCTGGGCATTACGGCACACTCCCAGTACTCAGAAGGCTGAGGCAGGAGGATCACTCAAGTTCAAGGCCAGTCTGGGCTACATAATGAGTTGAAGGCGAGTCTGAACTACATAGCAAGACCCTGTCTCAAAAAACAAAAAAAGAAACTGTTAGGACGGGGGATTTAGCTCAGTGGTTAGAATGCTTGCCTTGCAGGAACAAGGCCCTGAATTTGATCCCCAGCACTAAAAAAAAAAAAAAGAAAGAAAGAAAGGGGCTGGGGATGTAGCTCAGTGTGAAGGCTCAGTGTGTAGCTCACTGGTTCAATCCCCAGTGATGAAAAAAAAAAACCATTTGGTACAATATAGAAATAAGGGAAAATGTAAGGAAATAAAGAAAGCAAAGTTGTTCACTGTTTACTACCCAAGTCCCAAGAATCTCAGGGAGAAAGTGTTAAAGTCGATGCATTAAAAGACACCATTAGTTGCTAACTTGGGCTCTGGGAGAGCGCAGGGAGCCCCCAGGAGCCCAGCCCTGTGTGTCACCACCCAGCCCTGTGTGCCCCCACCGCGCCCCACTGCCAGGGTTAGGCTGTCCCATCTGATCCCTGCGGGTCCTTTTTTTATTGTTTGGTCAGAGAATTTGGGCAGAAACTCACTCCCATGGCCACAGGAAACCCATTTTTCTTGACAGTTCTTTGTTCAAAAAAAGAAAAACCACTGACCTAAGACAACCTATCACCACTCAAAAGGAAGAGGACCGTCTCTCAAAGGCCCCCAGGAGTCATCTCTGTCTTACATGGCATCATCGCTCTAAAATAATTACAGAAGAGAAGTCGGACTTTTAAACTCTGATTTAAGTGGAAGAATCCATTGAGGAAAATGAGCAAAGGGAAATAAAGACGACGGCAGGGAAGCCAGAAAACAGATTTAGGGCAGAATGAAACACAGATGGAGGGAGGAAAGGCAGCTTCTCCAAGGAGGAGGGAGACTGAAAGCCATACAGGACGGAAAGACAGGACTTAAAATGAGAGGGAAGAAGAGACCTCAGGCCTCCAACGCGCAGAATCATCTCTGTCCTCCGAAGGGACAGAGATCACTTTTTCAAATAAAAAACAAGCCAAGCTGAGTGTGGTGGTGTGCGCCTCTAGTCCTGGCACTTGGGAGGCTGAGGCGGGAGGATCACCATGAGTCTGAGGTCAGGCTGAGCTATGTGGCAAGAACTTGTCTCAAAAAATATATGTGTGTGTGTGTGTGTGTGTGTGTGTGTGTGTGAATAAACCTCAGAGTGTGTGACTTGGCAACCAGAAAACTAAATGGATAAACCTCTAAGAAACACAATAAAGGGAAGGAACACATGAGGGAGAGCCAAGCATTTTTCTTTCGCCCTCCCTGCACTTCTGCCTTGCTGCGCCTGGGGTGCTGTGCCCAGTGGGGCGCCGGCGGCCTGGGGGAGGGGAGAAGTGCTTGCTGCAGCCCCACCCTGCCTGCTGTGGGTCTGCGTGGCTGAGTTCCTCCTCTCCTCCTCCTCAGGCCTCACCACAGCGGCCGCCGGGCTCTGTGACAGGTCCCCGACGCCTTCCAGGTCTGAGGGCCGCAGCCTAGGCACTTCTGTCCGTCTTTCTCATCGCCACTGAACGTACCACCTACTTCCTGCTGGGGTCCCGGCCGCCACACAGAACTAGACATGGAGAAAGAAAGATAACGGTGGCAGTAAGAGAAACTCAATCATCAGAAGACTGTGTGATCACAGCCAGGGAGCCTGAAACCTCATCCAGTGGGCTGTTCTCTGAAAACTGTACGGGATTGGTCAAGATGACATGAGAAGTAAGAGAAACAAGACTAAATACCAAAAAGACGTGTAACGTCAAAGGATCGTCTCTATAAACAGCTCCGAACAAGAGCAGCTCGGCCAAAATTTTTTTTTAATATTTCAAGAATCAAGCTGGGTGTGGGTTGTACTCCTGTAATCTCAGCACTTGGGAGGCTGAGGCAGGAGGATTACTTCAAGGTCAAGGCCCGTCTGGGCTACATAGCGAGATCCTAACTCAGAAAATCAAAAGAAAAAAGAATCGAAGAGTCAGATAATGACGACGCTCTACAAACGGCTCTAGGATACCTAAAGAATTTGCATGACTCTTAAACCATAACACGACCAAATCATCCTCACCTATGAAGACAGAAATAAACTATAATAAATATAATATACATGTAAAAAATATAAATAATATCCAGAGTACAATTTAAATGGTCACAATTAGGAATAGTCTACTTCAGTCAGGTAAAAATACTGTAGACCAATATTAAGAAATATAGCAAATGATGCTATTATGCCCAATAGAAGCATGACAGTGCGCACAAAAAGAACGTGATGAGGCCTGCCACTCCACCTTTCAGCACTCCATACTCCAAGGAAAGGACAGTTCCCTCCCGACCTGACAAACGGCCACAGCTGACTTTAACGTGGTCCGGGCCAGCTGACAGGACTGTGTTGGTCACGCCAGGCGGGGCCTTGAAAGATCCTCACAGCGCTCCTCCGCGGGGTAGATCGTTCCTTTACCCAACCTCCCTACTGTACTGCATAAGAAATGCCAGCCGGTGTAAGAAGTTATGAAATCTGAGTAAAAGAGTTGTCAGTACTTGGAAAGATCCCACAAAATGATAATTTGTAGATACAAGGGGCAATCAAAATATAAGGTGAATGTTTACTTTTTTAAAAAAAAATGTATTATAGTAAAAGATACATTGCTATGGATCCTCCTCAGAATACTTTTTCTTACTTCAGATACACTTACTTCATTATTCTTGCCACTTTCTAAAGCAGTTCTGGAAGTTATCTTTTGTGAAGGTCTTTACAAGGTGCGAGCAAAAATACTACAAGTGCCATCCAACAGAAAGGCACGCTCATAAAAACGAGATGGCCTGTAATCATCCACCTTACTCATGGGATCTGGCACTGTGCGACTTCCGGCTCTTCCCCAAAGTCCAAATGACCATGAGAGGTCACCATTTTGGTTCAGTTCAGGACGTGGAAGCAGCCACAACAGCACAAGTAAAGACACTCAGGAAAGAAGAGCCCAGAGCTGCTTCAGAAACTGGCAAGAAGGGAGGGACGAGTGTGTTTGAAGTGAGGGGGATTCATGGCAATGTACCTTTTACTGCAATACATTTTTAATATTTAGACATTCACCACATTTTGCAACCACACCTCCAACATGAGAGTCCATCAAGAAAATCATAAAGAAGCAACTGGAAAACAATTTGAAATAATGCAGAATGGGTGAAGAGACCGAATAAAAGACTTCCCTGCTGGTAATCAGTTACCATGAGCCAGCATCTTTGGGGGAAAAGGAATCATTCCCCAAAGTAGCAAAAATCAAAAGTAATCATAACAAGAAAGATACAGGATCTATGTGGAAAAAGTTACAATATTATAATCAGAAACCATCGTATGTATTGCTGAAAAGACTGAATATCGCTAAAATGTCAATTTTCACAATTTATATTTGGATTTCATGCTATTCAAATCAAAGCACCAATAGTAGAGGGGTTTTTTTTTCCCCACCTTGACAAAATTATTATCTGGTTCACTTGGAAAAATACCTGAAAATTGCATGAAAATCTTTTTTTTTTTTTTTAAGCATGAAAATCTTGAAATCAAGTGTTTTGTAATCATGGTAAATGCATTTGATATGCTACCGGAATGATACCTCAAAAAGTATAAACAGGCGTGAAAGGGATGATGAGCCAATTAATAAATGGTTTAAAAAAAGGAGTCACAAAGGAAAAGGAATAAAATCAAGGGGAATAAATTATGCAGTATGAGGTTTGGGGAAAGAAGATTACCTGAGAAAATACACAAATATATTTTATACCGTTCATTAAGCTAATTGCAGGGAAGTTAAAGGGTCCAGCATAAAAGAAAAATAAACAAACAACAGAAACAATAGCCTATAACTACTCATTTGTTTTTGCCAAGTACTGGGCCAAGCACATGACACACATTTTCTGCTCAACCCACCTAGCAGTTCTGCCCCGCAGTAATTCTTAGCATTGGTTTTCAGACGGGGAAGCCAGGCCCAGGGGAGCTCGGGAAGCAAGAGGAAGCATCTCTTAGCCTGGGCCTGCAGTCTGCGAAGACGCTGTCCTAACCCTCCTGTCTCCCCCAGGAAGAATAAGTGAATTTCTGTGTGCCGAAGAATCTGTACTGAAAGTCAAAGAGAGACATCACAAAAGGGAAAAATAGAGAGACTGCAAAAATTTATAATCTCTGAATGTCAAAAAAAATGTAAAGTTTAAAGGCAAACTGAAAAAAAAAAGAAAAAAAATAAAGGCAAACTGTAGTGAAAGTATTTGCAACAATATCAACAACGCGTGCAGGCCGATAACAGAACATCTATAGCTTGACTTGAAGAAAGACGGCAAAGGGAACTGAACAGACCATTCGCGAAAGGGGAATTATGAAGGTCGAGAATCCTAAGAAATCAGCTCGATGTGGCTGCGAGCCAAAGCAAATCACAGTGAACACGAATCATGTCTCACCTTCCAGCTTCATCACTGTTTAAATGAAAATGGGTAGAATAAAGATATCGCGACAAGGTGGGCACCCTCCTCTACTGCTTGTCGGAGCACAAATTGGAACAAAATTTCGGGAAAGCAATTTGTCGTTCTGTATCAAAAGCCTTAAAAACGTTTCTGTCCTTCAAGATAGTAATTCCACCCCCGGAATCTATAACCAGAAATGTGAATAACGTCACTGCGTGAAAGGCTTTCACCATGGATATATTGATAACAGCGAGACATCGTAGATAACTGAACTATCTGATGATGGAAGAATCAGATCAGAAAGTAGGATGCATCATTTAATTCTATATGCTCACTGAGCGTGATGTTTAGGACAAAACTCTACAGAGTACAATACATAGTATATATTTTTATATTAGTGTCTTTATATATTTATATTATTCTATGCTTTAAAGGCCGGCCCTCTGCAGTGTAATTTACAATTTGTAATTGAAACCAAATATTTGGGTCCTGGTACTTGTTAATATGACAGTTTCCTATTAAAGGGAACAAAATGCTGGGCATGGTGGTACACACTTGTAATCCCAGCACTCGGGAGGCTGAGGCAGGAGGATCGCTGCAAATCCAAGGCCAGCCCTAACTACATAGCAAGATGCTGTCTCAAAAAATAAATAAATAGAAAGAAATAAATAAATGGGACCAAAAAGGGGGCATAGTGGTGCTCCCCTGCACCAAGCAGGGGAGACTCTGCAAGACAATGGAGCAGACTCACACTCCAGAGAGTCTGGTCCCACTGTGTGACTGGCTGGGGTGCAGCACCTGCTCAGCCTCCTGTCCCCTGGGGCTGGCAGGCTGTGGCAGTTGTCCCACCCCCATGGGACACCCCCTCCCCCAGGAACACTCCACCCTCTGTTGGCTTTGGCAGCATTCCTGCCCCTCCTCCCAGGGCACTTCTCCACCCTCCTGGGCTCCCAGGCCCCAGCCCACTCCAGCGGCTGGTGCCACCCATGTGTGCATAGTCCAGGTCCCTTCCTGTCTCTGTCGACCTGAGCGCTTCCTCAGAGGAGGCTGCATGGCAGCCCAGCCCCCCAGAGGCCTCCAGGAAGCCCCAGAGGCCACCCGGCCACCACTCTCTTCCCTGTGGGATGGGTCCTGCTTCCTTGCTTCCCAGCTTCCAAGTTGTCATTACTCACTTTTTAGTTCACAAAAAATAGTAGCCAGGAGGGCGTGGTGGTGCACACCTATAACCTCAACACTCAAGAGGCTGAGGCAGGAGGACTGCTAAAAATTCGAGCCCAGCCTGGGCTACATAGCGAGTTCAAGGCCAGTTGAACTACTCAGCGAGACCTTGTCTCAAAAATAAAAATGGCCAGCCATATTTATATATGTGCAAAGGGGTTAGTGGATGTTTGCCGTGTCCCCACATCCTCCCATCTTCTTCTCTCAGAGACCCAGGGACAACAACACAAAGACAATCCCATGATTCAAATGCACAAAGCATCCGAATAGCCCTTTCTCCAAATAAGATAACACCGTAAAAAGATGCTCTACATCCTTAGCCATTGGGGAAATGCAAATACAGACCACAATAAAATGCTACTTCACAGCCAATAGGATGCTTGTCATAACGATAGGTAAGAACAAGTGCTGGGAGGATGCCGGGAAATTAGAACTCTCCTAGGTGGCTGGTGAGAATGCAAAAGTGCAGCCTTCCCTGCACAGTCCAGCAGGTGCCCAAAATGGTAAGCGCAAAATCAGCACGCAACCCAGCAATTCTACTCCTTGGGATATGCCGACTGTAAACACTGCTGTGCACAAGTGTCTGTACAAAAGCTCGTTCATAGCCGTGTTTTTCACAATAGCCAAAAAGCAGGAAGGGCCCAGTTGTGCCTCGACTGATGAATGAGTAAACAAAACATGTTAATCCACACAAAGGGTCATCTGCCACAGAACAACTGATGCGTGCTGCAGGACAGACAGACCTGAAAGTTATTAAACTAAGTGGACAAAGTCAGACACCGCGGGTCACACGTTATATGATTCCATGTGTGGAAAATGCCTAGAATACACAAATCCTTAGACACAGAAATAGATTGGTTGGTTGCTGCCAGGGGCTGGGGGGAGGGTGAAAAGGAAGCAAGTGCTAATTAGCTGGGCATGGTGGTGCACGCCCGTAATCCCAGCATTAGGGAGGCTGAGGCAGGAGGATCACTGTGAGCCAAAGTCCAGCCTGGGCTACATAGTAAATTCAAGGCCAGTGTGAGCTACATAGCAAGCCCCTGGCTCAAAAACCAAAAATAAATAAATAATGTTCTGCAATTAGATATTAGTTTTGGTCGTACAACCTTGTGATTATACTAAAAAGCCACTGGATTTTATCCCAGTACGAAAAGGGCAATGTGACGGTGTGTGAATTACACATTGACTTTAAGAATAACCCAGCGAATGGGTAGCATCGTCACCTTGGCTTTACCAGCGAGGACACTGGGCTGGCAGGAAGGCTGGCGTCACAAATGCCAGCACGTCCCTCCGGCCAGCCGCAGTCTCGCTCCTAAGGACAGCGCAGGCCCCTGCAAGTCAGGAAGGGAACAGAAGAGCTGCTCCTGGGGCTCAGGGCAGGGACCCCAGCTCATCACGTGGCCCGCCCTGTGTCTGGGGAGACAGGGCCATTCCACCCAGGCCTGCCGTGTCCAGTGTCTGCGCACAGGCAGTTTGACCTTCCCGTAGGCAAACAGGCAAAACACCCCAAGCTTGCCCTGGGGTGATGGACATGGGCGCAGAAACCTTGCAGAGACTGGACTGTCCCTTTGTCTAGACTCCCTCCTGGTCCCGCAGAAAGGAAACCCAGAAGTGGCCTGGACAGACTGCACTGGCCGGCCGACCCGTGTAACCCGGCAGTGCTGGATATGGGAAACAGCCACTCGCTACATTTGCATAAAATACTTCCTGGGAGCTGGGGACTTGGCAGAAGGCCCAGAAGGGGGTTGGGGACACGCGGCCCCCATGCTGGACATTCGCGCCCCTGAGCCTCTTCCCTGCGGGTTCCCTCTCTAGGCCTTCACCCCTGTGCCCTCCACACCCTGCTCTCCAGGATCCTCTGTCTTTCTTTCAGGGTTCCAAGCCAAGTCTGACAGCACACACCTATAATCCCAGCTACTCTGTGAAGCTGAGGCAGGAGGATGGCAAACTCAAGCTCAGTTTGGGCAACTTAGCAAACCTCAAAATAAATTTTAAAAAGGGCTGGGAATGTAGCTCACGCGAAAGTCCTGTATTCATCTCTCAGTACTGTAAAACAGCAGCAGTAGCAGCGCAATCACAACAGCGATACCACTGGTCCTGCCGTTTGTAAGACCTGTAAACCCGACGTAGTCCATAACTCCTCTGTGCCTCAGTTTCCCCTTCTGTAAGGTGGGGATCGTAGTGCCTCCTCTGAAGGGCTCTGTGGACATGGAATTGGCTAAAGTGTGGACAGGGCCTGGGCTGGCACATCATCGGCTCAGTCCCATCCGCTGCTGCTGTTACCCTGAGCAGGCCCATAACTACTTTCTGCCAACAGGGCAGGTTTGGGGCCTGCTCTTCTCACACTCTTTCTTCCAAAAGAATAAAATAGAACCCTTTCTCTGAGGGAAATTTTGATAATCAATGCCCATCTTACACTTTTTCTTTTTTTGAGACAGGGTCTCACTATGTAGCACAGCTGCCCTTGAACTCACAGTAATCCTCCTACCTCAGCTCCTGAATGCTGGGATTATAGGCGCGCATCTCCACGCCCAGCCCTCTTACACTTTTCTACCTTTCCTGCTGTGTGCCAAGGCCAGCAAACCCAGGGCCGTCTGCTACTCGGTCCCTGGACAGGTCCTGACCCATCACTGTGCCCGGCTGGCCTGTGATGGCTGCATGCTGGGGGGACCTGAAGAGCCTCCTGATACAGCAGCCTGGACCAGGCACCGGTCTGGGGGCCGAGGCAGCTGTGGGAGGGAGGCCAGGGCGCTCAGAGTTGGTGGGCAGCAGTGGCGCCGTAGTGTACAGCACGCCGTAGTGCAGACCTAGTGGGACACGGCCTTGCCCTAGGGCCTGGGGGCCTGTCACAGATCACTGGCTGCACCCTGAGAGTGCTGGGCCACCGTTCCAGCCCCTGCACGGGTGGCCTGTGTGCCCCATGCTGACTGATCTGTCCCCAAAGGCACTCCCTGCTCTGCGGCGCACAGCACCTGCCAGGTGCGTGGTCCCTGCACAGCAGGGGAGGAGAGCACAGGCTTGGTGGCCTCATGGTGCCCTCCACCCATGACGGACTGATGCTCCCGGCAGGCCCACAGACGCCCTGGCCCCAGGCTGACCCTAGAAGGGATCCGAGGGGGACCAGCAGGGACGACACAGCCCTTGAGCCCCCTCCATGGTGGCAGAGTCGGACTCAGACCACGAGCCCTCTACCAGTCCCCCCACCCTGCAATCTGTGCCAGGATGCAGCTCCAGGCACCCCAGAGCAGGGCTTCTGCGCAGCTGAGAGAGATCAAAGCTTTCCTGCCTGGGGTAGGTGACAGCGCTGACCTCTCTCGAGGAAATGAAGGGCGTGGGGCCAAAGTGTGCTCCCAAGTCACGTGAGTGGCACTGAATGGCAGCCTTGTCTCTCCGCACCCCACCCAGAGTTCCGCGTAATAGTCAAATTGCGCCTTCCCAGTGCATGAGCCCCGGCCTACCTGACCAGACTCAGCACTCACAGATCTTAACACCAAAGCCAGGAGCAGGTGGAGAGCCCACCATGGTTCCCTCACCCAACACCAGGGACTAGGGAGGCTGAGGTCCTGGGGGTGGGGCGCGGGGTCCTTCCCCACACATTGCCGGAGCAGAAGGGGGGGTCTTTGTGGTTACCTCACTTTTTGGCGTTTTTTGTTTGCTTGCTCACTTTTTGGTTTTGTGAGATAGTCTCGCTATGTTGTTCAGGCTGACCTCCAACTCACAATGATCCTCCTGCCTCAGCTTCTCAAGTGCTGGGATCACAGGCACGGGCCACCATGCCTGGCTTACTGTTTAAATCTCCTTAAATGACAAAAATCAAGAGTGTTTGCCACGTGATGTGTCCCAGGGTTGGGACAGTCCGCTGGTCTGAGGTGACCATTCAGAAAGGGTGGCTTTCCCAGGAGCAGAGGAGAAAGGGAGCCCTGAGACCCTGAGATGTCCAGGGTTGGTCCAACGGGGCAGTGCCATCGTCCAGAACCCAAGACAGACGGGGGCAGGGAGGTGGAGGAGTGCACATGAGACCGAGGCCTGGGGGCCCCTTTGGCCACCTGCCAGCATGGCAGCTGTGGACAGAGGCTCCTGGCAAAGTCCCTAACACAGGGGCGGGCAGGGGCAGGCAGCACAGCCCACCCCGGGGACGGGACACCTGAACTCGCCGGCATCACTGCCTTCGCCTCCGTCCCTCGTCCGCAGGGCAGATGAGTTTGCAGGCACCTCAGGCTGCCTTGAGGACGGAACAGGCCGAATAACGCTTAGCCCGGCAGTCCCTGGTGAGTCAGGGCTCCGAGCAGCAGGGCCGTGCTCCGTCACCCACTTCCCTCCTTCCTGGAGACAAGCAGGCCCCTGGCTGCCTGGGGTCTTCCTGCCAGCCGGGGACCCTACCTGAGACATCTGGGTGGACACACCCTTCCTGACTGTGCCCGGCATCGGCATCGAGCGGGGACGCGGTTAGACCACAGGCTGTGGGACCCGGCCCCCTCCAGTGGGACAGGGAGGGGTGCAAAAAGGAACCTTCCACAAGCAGCTGGTTCCCTGTTGTTGGGACAACTAGCACATTCAGCAATGTCCCCAAGTCCTCAGGCTGGACAGGGGCGGGGGAGTCCCTGGAGCAGAGCCCCAAGGACGGGCAGACACAGCTGGGGGAGTCAGGGAAGGAGAGAGGGCCCATGTGAGAAGTCGCTAGCTGGAGTGATGGCGGCTTCCTCTACTCTCCAGTGAACTGAAACCTGCCCCAGACTCAGCTCCTCAGACAGCGGCTTTCTCCCGCCCGCAGCCCGGCGCGAGAAGGGCTCCTCTGCACGGAGGCTTCTGAGCTGGGCGCCTCTGCCCAGCAGCACCTGAGCTGAGCAAGCTGCCAGCTAACACGCCCACCTCCATGGAGCGCTTCCTGCTGCCGGCGAAGCTTCCAGGACCATGCTGCGGGCAGCTGGGGACGGGCCAGGCCCGGAGCAGCTCTGTGAGCCCCAGAAGTGGGTGCCTGGACCCCCAGGCCAAGGTCCCAGGCACCTTTGTTGGATCACCCCGCAAACGCGGTGGCAGCATGCACGTCAGGTCCCTGCATCTCGCGACGTCGGAAGCGCCCATCCCGGCCCCTCCCTGGCTGCCCCCTCGAAACGGGCCCTTGCCGACCTCTGCGCTGGGGACTCGCCCGGAGGACGCGGGTACTCACAGCACGCAGAGCGCATATGCGCGGGAGATGGACTCGCTGGCCCGCACCAGGAAGCTCCCATCCTTGCCGGCCTTGGACAGCAGCTCCTCCGCCTTGGAGCGGGTGATGTTGCCGTGGTTCCAGGCCGGGACCATGGCGGGAGTGGGCCTCCTGCACCGGAGACCCGCCGCCTGTCCCCTCCAGTCGCCTCTGTTGCTGCCACCAGCTTTGCTGACTGCCCGACTTCCTGTTTCAGGCGCTCAGTGAGGGAAAGGAAGCTGCGCTGTAGAGAACTTCCTCATTACAGAAACCCAGAGAAGAGAGGCCCAGCGTCCACCTTTCCACCAGCTGGCCGCAGGCTGCCGGCCCCTCCCTCTCCCGCTCTGGCCCTCGGTTTCCCCGCGATGGGTCCCGGCCTCCAACAGCACCCGGCGTGAACCGGAGTCCTGCCTGGGAGGGGAGCGCGGTTCCCTCCTCGCCAGGAGACACATGGCCGGCTTCTAGAGCAAAGTGGCCTGGCCGGCAGGGACTGGCCCGAGGAGAGCCCATGTGGGATGGGCGTCCTGCTCACACCCCTGAGGGCAGCGGCCAGGGCCCAGTGGACGGGTGGGACAGTCTAGCCCTGCCCCTCCCCCACGGGGACCCGCAGGCCTCCAGACACCTGCAGCCTGGCTGCGGGGATTCCGAGCGCCCAGACGCAGCCCTGTGACCCATGACACCCGCTGCCTGGGGCGACCGTTTCCACAGGCAGTACTGGTCCTTCCCCACCCTGAACTTGGCTTGAAGACACACGGGGGCCCGAGGGCTCAGGACAGGACTGACTACTGCCGCACTCGGCTGAGGGTGACATTCTTTCCTGCGTCCCGCGTCATGGCAGAGTCCAGGGTGGCCGGTCAGCTCACGCCTCCTCTGTGGCCGGGCATGTCCCCGCCACAGGAGCACCGTTCAGTACCAGCAGATTTCTGGGGGCCCAGAGGACCCCAAAGCTGGCCCTCGGTCCTGGAGTTAGGGGCAAATGCTGACCTATTGCACACACGGTGACCCCGGCTCCCCACTCCCGCATCCAGGTCTGGTTCCCAGGACAGGACCACAAACCCCTCTCTCCCCGGAGCTGAGCCAGGCAGCCTGTGGAATTTCTTATCATTCTCAGCCTCGATTTCCTCCTCTTGCCAGAGCATGCGTGGGAGGGCCTGGCGCTGAGCTACAGTGGTGGCTATTCCGGCACCGGAGCCCCGGAGCCTCCCACCGGCAGGGGGACCCAGGACAGGGGTCTGAGAGTGAGCAGGTCCTCTCGTACCAGTGGTGACTGAGCTGGCCTCCACGCTCTTCATTCCCCAGCCAGCGGGGCCCTGAGGACGCTGGCCCTGCACAGCCCCGTGTGGAGGCGCCGGAGTCCACCCACCGCCTCCTCGGCCCCCCACTGCTTCCAAGCTCTGAGCACCCTGGCACCTTCTTCCTCTCCTGCTGGCCGCCACCTGCTTCCTCCTTGCTCTCTGCTCGGAGCCCCCAGAGCCCAACAGGGGGCTCCATCCACGATCTTGGCAACTTCGTTCCTTGATTGTTCATCTCTAGGCACCCAAGACAGGCCCAAGACCCACATCCAAGGCCTGTCCTCTCACACCCACACTTCCCATATCCTCGCCTTTCAACTCGAAGAGATTGCCTGACACAGGCATGACACACACATGACACACGCCAGACACATTTACACTCCCTTCATTTGCAGGGCCCTCCCACCTCACTTCCTTTCCCACCCAGTTGACTGAGTCATCTGACACGGCCAGCATCCTTGTCCCCGAAACCCCGGCATCTCGATCGCGATGGGTGCCGCCCAGGTAGACACTTTTTTGCCGGGCCCTGATTATATACACAAGTTGCTTATCATTGTGCACACGTCACAGTCCAGCCCGCGTGCATGAGGAGACGCGACAATGTCCCCGCTCTCACTTCCCGTCTGGGCCTGGGAATCGCCTCCGCGTGTTTTTTTCACATCAAATGCATCCCCTGGCTGTCTCGTGTCTTCATTGCCCTCTCACGTGCCTTTCCTGCTGGTTACTTCATGACTTGTGTTACCCATGAAGGTGACATTTTATGACTCTCCCTGAGGCCGCGACTTGGCTCCACGGGTGACCACAACACGTGTCTTACCACAGCAGCCAAGAAAATGTTAATAAGTCATTTTCTTCTAATGTTACATATACTCTTCTAAATTTTGTAGCATAAGCATAGAATAATTCATCTTCCAACTATCTGCTCTTGAACTTTCTGTTTCTGTTTTTTCAAGAGAGGATCTCACCGTGTAGTCCAGGTTGGTCCCAAACTGGCAGTGATCCTCCTGCCTCAGCCTCCCCAGGGCTGGCTGGGATTGCAGGCTTGTGTCACCACATCCTGCATTCTCTTGGATGTTTAAAGCCACAAACACTGTATTCCTGTTTTCTCATCCCTTTCAATGATGACCACCCCACACGAGACCAGGAATGCTCACCCCACCCTGGCTTGTGGGGTAGGTGGAGGCAACAGAGGACGCTGGTGGCAGAGCCACTGGGTGCTGTGGAGGAGGTGGCTCCCTGACACTGGCCAGGGGACTCCGGACGGTGTGGAGGGACGTGCCACCACCTCTGCTGCCTTGGTGTCCGGGGTCACACGGAAGGAGAGACCCCAGAGAGCCACACCACGATGATCATCTCGCGGGTGCAGAGCTCAGCGCTCCCCAGAGCATCCGGTCAGCCCCACACGGCGGCAAAGGTTTGGAAAGCGTTGGGGGGAAGGCGTGAGGTCAGGAGACTTGGGGCATTTCTGGGGAGTCGGGCTGTGAGCAGCACCAGGGTGTCCTGGTAGCCCTGGCCCCGGGCACTCGGCCACCTCTGGAGGGACAGACACAGCTGTGTTGAAGGACGGCACTGGCTTCCGCAGCCACACGGAACTGTCTGAACCCTCACGGCCAGGTGGGGTCATAGGGGCGGGAGAGGGTGCTCCATCAGGGTGGGAACCACGGAACCCCTCGAGAGACTGGCCAGGGCCCTCCTACCATGGGCGAGAAGCCGGACGGTGCCAGCGTTGAGAAGGGGCCGAGCCGGGGAGGGACCATGACGTCGCAGCTGAAGGGACAGGACATGGAGCGGGGGAGGTGTCATTCTAGACATGGCCAGGCCTCAGATCTAAGGAGTGACCCTAGGTCCCTCCTTCCTGTCCTGCTCACTGAAGCCCTGGGGTTTTTTGTTGTTGTTGTTTTTGTTTTGTTTTTGTGACAAGGCCTCGCTGTGTAGTCCAGGCCAGGCTTGAACTCACTATGTAGCCCAGGCTGGCCTTGAACTCACAATGATCCTCCTGCCTCAGCCTCCCGAGTGCTGGGATTAGAGGCATGCGCCACCCGGCTTGGCACACTGAAGCCCTGGATGGTGCCTGGGTTCCCCACTACCCCCAGCCTGGGCAGACTAAAGACTGGCTCCCCCACTGCTTGGGTAGGACAGAGAGACGGCTATTTGTGGAGTCACCGAATGCAAAGGAGCTGCGACAGTCATTGGGTGCACCAACTCGGCCAGGCCACAGCACCCAGATAGTCACTCAAATGTTGCTCTAAATGTCTCAGAGAAAGCATTTTTTTAAAGATGAGACAACATTTAAATCAGCTGGCAAGCAGGCAGGTTATCCTCCGGGTTCGGGTCAGCCTTGTTACATCAGCCAAGGCCTCAGGGAGAGATCTACGGCAGCGGCAGCCATGGTGCTGGAGTCTCCAGCTGTCAGCCCACCCCGCGGACTGTGGACTGGCCAGCTCAGCGATCACTGAGCCGATTCCGCTGAACATGCTTGTGTCTGTTCGCCTGTCTGCCTGCCCGTCCACCATCTACAGCCACACCTCTCAAAGGTAAAACCAGATGTGGTAGTGCACACCTGTAATCCCAGCACTTGAGAGGCTGAGGCAGGAGGATCACTTCAAGTCTGAGGCCAACCTGAGCTGCACTGTGAGTTCAAGGCCAGCCCAGACTACATAGGGAGACCCTGTTTCAAAAGTAAAATAAAATGAAAACTAAGACACAAATACACACGCACCTACTATGCAGGGTCAGGATGATCAAAGTCACTCTCCTCTTCCTTCATGGCCTGTTCCCTGGGGGCAATGACACACACAGGGCTGTCCCCTCCTGTCATGGCCAGCCTTCTCCTGGCTCTCCTTGAGGGCCTGTCCCTGATCAGGAAGGGATCCCCAGGGCTGCGCCTGCCGTGTTGCTTTCTTCACCACAGATCTGCTCAGGTAGACAAAGCACCACGAACTTCCCCCTGTTGATGAAAACCTTTCTGTGCTGGCCGCCACGGTTTCGAGCTTTTTAAGGGGTCGTTGGGACCGGCAAAGCTTCTGTCAGGCACCCCACTGTGTGTTTTCTTGGAGGTTCTTTTTCTTCCCCTGCAGTTTCTTTCTCTGTGTTCCTGTTTCAAAGCCAGCGTCTCCTTGCTAATCAGTTTCTCGGGCGCCACCACCAGGACTTCACCGGCACCACCCCTGCCCACACCCGGGGGTTTTGCCACCCCAGCCACAGCCCTGCGGCATAACCTCCTCACCTGGCAAACCCTTTGAGGTCACAGAGCAAGCTCTCAGGGGCTTCCACAGATGCTATTCATGCCCTTGTGGTGGCACTGCCCCGAGCCGGGGCAGGGTTCCCGATGCCATAGGAGCTGTTGTAACCGTAGGATTGCACCAGGGCCTTCGTGGCGTCTTCTGCAGTTGCAGTAATAGCTGCGCAGAGGTCCTTCCCAGGCCTGGCCTTTGAAAGCTGCTACAACCCGTGGTCCACTGGGTGGACGAAAGAGGGGTTTGGAGGCAGAAACATGACTTTGATTCTGGGACAAGGATCGCCAATGAAGAAGGATGTGCCAAACATGGTGGTGCACACCTGTAATCCCAGCACTTGGGAGGCTAAGGCAGGAGGATCGCTGTGAGTTCAAGACCAGATCCTGTC
The DNA here is from genome assembly GCA_004026905.1 of Hystrix cristata. Taxonomy (NCBI): domain Eukaryota; kingdom Metazoa; phylum Chordata; class Mammalia; order Rodentia; family Hystricidae; genus Hystrix; species Hystrix cristata. The sequence continues at coordinate 25,097 of PVJO010016962.1, forward strand.
TCAAAAAAAAAAAAAATTAATTAGAAATGTGTACTGTAAAACAGTGTGCTGGGCTACAGCAGCTGTAGCCTCAGACATTTACAGGTTTAACTTGATCTCTTAGTCATATCACTGGCTCTTGAGTGGGGTGTAGCGGTGGGGTGGTGTCACCCCCTAGGCACCTGCATCCTGCTACCAGGAAGACCACAGGGAAAAGCAGCCAGACGGGAGCCTACAGGGAGGATGGCTGTTCCCCTCTGCCATGTGAGTCCCTTCCAAATCAAGGCCAAGGATTGTAAGAGGAGTGAGAAGGAGGTGAGTCCCAGCCCGCCTGTTGGAGAAGTTCCACAGGACTGGGGCACCTCCAAACTGAGGGGATCTACCCCTGAGCATCAGCCAGGCAAGACCCGCCCCAGCTCCCTGTCTATCCCACCTCTCACCCCACCTCTCTTCTCCATCTAGCCCTCTCTCTGGCTCTCCCCTCCCCAGCTACACCCCGAGATTGCCAGGATGCCCAGCTTGGCCTTTAGGCTGGCCTTGCACTCACTATATATCCCAGGCTAGCCTAAAACTTTGGTGATCCTCCTCCTGCCTCAGCCTCCCGTGTGCTGGGATTACAGGTGTGAGTCACCATGCCGGACTTCTGAAATCCCAGCTTTGTCCATAATATTTAGTGTCTCCCAATCTCAGTTGCTATCTCTGTAAAAAGCTAGTGACACCTGTGTTGAAAGAGTGTGAAAATGTTACCACGCCCAGCACGAGGTGAGCACTCAGGATGTGCTGGGTGCCCTGGAGGCCCGCCTGACCGGTGTCTCTGGGGGGCTCTGGGGGGCTTCACCTCTGGGTTCGCAGCCACGGATTGAAAGAGGACAGGATTCCACAAACATCCCCCTCGCCTGTCATCTACCAAGACCTCTGGTCAGGGTTTGAGCGTTTCAACTCCAGGCCACCAGGGGGCGCCCTGAACGCTGGACTCCATCCAGGAACAGAGTCGCGCGTCTTTGGACACCAGCAGGTCACCTTACCAGTGAAGCCTCCGCCTGGAACGGAAGTGATTTCTCAAGATAGTCGAAGGCCCAAACTGTGCACAAGGACATTGGTGTACACCGAGGGCCTGGGGGAGAGCGCTCTGCCCTTTCCCAGAAGGTGACTGGAAATCCAAGAAGATTGAAGTGCCCAGAAAATTGGGGTCAAATTTTCGGGAAGAATTTGGGTCAGGGAGAGAGAAATCCACAAAACGACTTGTGTCTTCTCTCAAGATTGTTAGACTCAGGGAGATATCGATAACACAATGTTAAGTGAGAAAAAGAACCAGGAAACCAGTTCATGATACATTATGGTTCCAACTATAGAAAAACTCCAGGAAAACATTATGCAGGAGCTGGCCTGGCTGGTATTTCTACAAGCGATTCTTTTCACCCTCCCACCTTCCTAGGCTTTCTTTAGTGACCACACACTGCTTTTATAAGAATAAAAATTAAGTAAATAAAAACGACAGCACATTTCTGGATGGCGTGTGTCAAACCCCACTGAAAGTGCTGCTGTACCCCAAGAGACCCCCACCCTGACCCCACGCCCTTGTCAAACAATTCTTAAGATTTCTAAGAAAGAGATGGACATTTCTTTTATCTTCTATAAATTAAAAAGTAATACATGGACGAAGTAGAAATCCAGCCAACTCAGAAGGGCTTGCAATAAAAAACGAGTCTTCCTGCCAGCCCGGACCATTTCTCGAGGCCCAGTGCTTGACACAGTCTTTCAAAACTTTCTATGTGTATATGACTGCATCTTGTTGTTGTTGTTTTTGAGACCTGGTCTTGCCGTGTAATTCATGCTGGCCTTCAGCTCACTAAACCACCCCAGGCTGGCCTCGAATGCCTGGTGATTCTCCTGCCTCAGCCTCCCAAGTGCTGGGATTGCAGGTATGAGTCACCGCACCTGGCATGAGCCTCTTCTCTTTTTTACCCAGTGAGGCACCTTGCTTTTCTCACGAATGAGACAGTCTTAACACTGTATGGAGTGTTTTATATCTACCACCTTTTCTTGAAGACACATGCTATGACATAAGGCACTTTACCAGTCTCCTATCGAGGGGCATTTAGGTTGGTTCCAGTTTTCTGTCAAAACATCTACAAGAAAAATCTCTAGGAAAGAACTAGGATTCCAAGAGTGCGTGCATGTTTTTGTTTTGCTTGCTTCCTACAGTAGTTGTGTCAATTTACACACGCACTGTGGGTGGGAATCAGGGCTAAGCATTTCGTTAGACCAGAGGGGCAGTTCCAAAGTGTCCCGCTCTAAGAAGGGAATGAGGGTGGAGATCCTGTGGTCCTAGTTTGGTTCTTGGGTGGGCCCCAAAGTCCCTGTGTTAGAGGCTTGGTCCCCAGCCTGTGGTGAGTGAGGAGAACCCTTAGGAAGCGGTGGCTGGGGGGCTGGGGATTTAGCTCAGTGATTAGAGTGCTTGCCTTGCAAGCACAAGGGCCTGAGTTCAATCCCCGGTACCACAAAAAAAAAAAAAAAAAAAAAAAAAAAAAGGAAGCGGTGGCTGGTGGAGTCACATCCTGAGGACATGCCGGTGTGGGGGATACAGGGAGCCTGGCCCTTCCCTGTCTCTCTCTCTGCATTCTGGCCACCAGGAGGTGACTTGCTTCCCTGGCACACGCTGCTGGATCCATAGTGCACTGTGCTGCCACAGGCCCAAAGCAACAGGGCCAAACCACCCCGGGTTAAGACTCTGAAAGGGTGACCAAAATAAACCTTCCCTCCCTATAAGTTGCCTCCTCTGGTATTTTCTCAGAGGGACGGAAACCTAACACACCTACACACGAAACAGATTTCTTTTTTTTGGAGATAGGGTCTTACTATGTAGTTCAGGCTGACATTGAACTTGCAGCAATCCTCCTGCCTCAGCCTCCTGAGTGCGGGGGTGACAGGCACGCACCATGAAGTGTGGCCCGAAAGGACTCTTGACTTTAGTGACAGTCTTCCTTTTAGAATACGCTCTCCCCTGCACATTCTGATATGACAGAGAACACACACAGTCCTCTCTGGAAAGCCAGGCTCAGGGGAGCCAGGCCTGTTCCTTCCCGCGCTTTGCGTTTTTGTGGTGCTAAGCCCACCCCGGGGTGTAAAGCGAGGCAGGCTTGCGAGGCTCTCTCCACTCTGTGTGGTGACCCAGCTGCGTCTCGGCTCGTTCCTGGTCAAAGCTTAGGAACGCGAGGGCTCCCCGCGCTGCGCAGTCCGCGCCCAGCGTGGCCGGGTGGCTCAGGTCTGGGTGGCCACCAGGCGCCGCCGCCCCACCTGCCCGCGCCGGCCCCGCATCTCCTCCAGCCTGCGCTCGGCCCGGAGCCAGCACGTCCCGGGAACACGAATCACAACAGCCTTCCTTGGCAGGGCTGCGCCTGCGCTTCCTAAACGCGTTTTCTGCCAACAGCCGCTTGCTTTCTGCAGCTATGACGTGGGCTCCTTCCAGCTTCGGGTCCTCTTCCTCTTCCTCTTTGCTTCCACAGCTGGCGGCCCCTGGACGGGCGTGCCAGAAACCTGCCGGCACCCTCCCCGCCCCCTCCCGCCCGCAGGCCTAGGTTTCCTGATCGAGTCCCGGCCAGTTGTGGAAGCTCCCCGTGCATGCCAGTCAATCACCATCCCACCACCACCCCATCCCAGGCTGCCCAGCCTCTTCCTAGGCCCTTCCCGCCTGCCAGACTGGCTCACTTTGGAAGCCATCAGAAATCTAAACTCCTTATTTCCAGTGATACACACCTGTAATCCTAGCACTCAGGAGGCTGAGGCGGGAGGATCGCTGCAAATCTGAGGCCAGACTGGGCTACATAGTTAGTTCTAGGCCAGCCTGAACTTCATAGCAAAACCCTGTCTCAAAAACAAAAACAAACAAACACGCAAAAGCCAAAGAAACCCTTGCTTTCCTGCCCGGAACAATGACTCGGTCTCCAAGCCAGCTCCCCTGCATCCCCGTCTGCCTCCACCACCAGTGTGCCCACAACTCCAACGTTCCCTCACATCCCAGCTGGCTCCAGCTCCAAAGCCGTCCCGCACTTCTGGATTTTCTCCCTCTCCTCCCCACACATTCTTTCTCCCCTCATCTTGCAAGCAAGCTCAAGATTTTTCCATCTCACAAAATAAAAATTAAAAACTCTCCCTCCCAGAAGTTCTCAGTCGTGACTATAAACGCGAAAGACCTTGCCTGCCCCAGACCGGTGCAGCAGAAACCCCTGGGGCCAGGGCCTGGGACCAGCGTGCCACGCTCCCTCTGGGCTGGGCATCCCAATAAGTTGCCCTTGCTCAGTGTCCAATGCCATCTCCTCAACCGTGGCCTGGCCTGGCCCTTCCTGCAGCCCCACCAAAGCCTGCTCCAGCCACCTGGTGGTTCTCCGGTTGCTCTCCGGTTCTTTCCTTCTTTCCTCTCATGCTGTCTTCCTTCTGACCATCTGCCTCCTCCCCACCCTTGGGTCCTCCCTGGCTTTGCTTTTCTGTTTTGTTTTGGTTTTTTGAGCCAGGGTCGCACCGTGTAGTTCAGGCTGGACTTGAACTCACTATGTAGCCCAGGCTGGCCTTCAACTGGCCTCCCGCCTCAGCCTCCTGTGTGCTGGGATTATGGGTGTGTGCCACCGCCATACCTGGCTCCCCTGGGTTTTGTTCTTGGCTTTCTCTTCCACCAACTCCACACTCTCCGAGGACAACTTCTCCACCCAAGGTTTCCAAATCCTTACTTCTGGCCCTAACCTCATTTCCGGGTTCCTACCCACACATTCTGCCACCCCCGTGGATAATCCTCTGGGCGCTCACACCCCACTCATCTGAATTTCCCATTTTTATACCAAAAACCTGTTCTTCTACATGCATCACTGATCTAAAGACTGCCACGAAACTAGCTTCTCGGAGCCAGAACCAGGCGACATCCTCATCCGCCCCTCTCACCACCCACAGCCAGTGGATCATGGGTTCCAGCAGGCCTTGCAATCGCTTCCTCGGCTGGAACCTGAGCCACACACGCCCCAGGCTGTTTCCAGAGCACCATCCGATTTGCCCCGGGCTCCTTCCCACCACGCTGGCCCCTCTTTCAAAACGCAGATCCGAGCTGCCCTGTGCCTGTTCTGCCCAATGGCTTTGCTCTACGCTGGGAAGAAATGCCAGCTCCCGCAGGTCACCACAAACACCCAGCTGGCTGTTCCTGATCTGCCCCTTGCCCCACGCTCAGAGTGCAGGCCCAGGAATCGGCACCTTACTTGTGTCTTTTCCTCCGTGCATGCGATCCGCATAGCCGAGAGCCAAAATCAGAGGCTCGGTGGGGACACACCCCTGCCTTCCTGGGGTCCATGAGGACTTCTGTGTGGGCACCTTGCCCTGGGACTCCTTCCTCGGGCACAGCTGGTCACACTCCTCTTTGGCCACCTCTCCTGCCTCAGCCTCCCAAGGGCTGGGATTGCAAGTGTGCCACTCTACACCCAGCTTCTGACTGGATTCACTGGGGAGAGCTCAAGCTTTCCGGTCCAGGGCAGCCCCTACAGGGGCCTGCAGGGCTCAGAATTCTGTGACTTTGAGCAACTCGTGTCCGTGCGCTCCCCCCACCTTCCCCGCCTCTGCTATCACCTAGACAAAGTCGGGCGGAGTGATACTTAGAGCCCTTCTGATTCTGTGAGTCTAGAACTCTTTGTATTTGTGCGTAACTGGGGTTTTTTTGTTTGTTTTTTAAATCTAGATTTTAAAGCCACGCCAGGGAAAAAGCAGGCCCAGGTGTTAGGAACCCAGGTGTTTAAAATATAGACGTGGCAGCCATTTCAGGACATTTTAACTCACAACTGGGAGTAGCACGTCATATATCCTGTTTTTCAAGCACAAGGCTCTGAGTTCGAGCCCCAGCACACCCCTCCAAAAATAAACAAACAAAAAACCAGCAGCAGATATGCTGTTTTTAAAAAATTTGTATTTATTTATTTAGAGACAAATTCTTGCTACGTAGTCTAATCTAGACTAGAACTCACTGTGTAGGCTGGTTTGGCCTCAAACTCACTTTGATCCTCCTGCCTCAGCTTCCCATGTGCTGGGATTACAGGTGTGTGCCATTCTACCCGGCTTGCACTTCATATCTGCAAGCAACACCTTTCAAGGGATTTCAAATCTTTATCTTTGACCCAATAATGCCTTTTGGAGGATTCCGTTTATGGAAATAACCCCGAATAAGGACCAAAATTTACTCACAAAACATTCATCCCCGTGTCGTTTATAACCAGGAAAAAATAGGAGCGACTTTAGCTTCTAATAGCAGAGGACAGTTAAGTTTTCAATGTTGCCCTTTGCCACTGAATAATCTGGAAGAAATGCCCAGAATACAGTGGAGGTTGGGGAAGGCAGGAGTCTAGTTCAATTTTGTGGCACGATCTCAGTTTGGGAGTAAAAGGAAAGCTCGCAGATAAGAGACCAGTAGAAAATATGTTTAGTGGGATTCGGGGTGATTTTTTTCCCAGTTCTTTGTACCTCTAAATGCTTGGCACGTATTCCCCTGAAACTCTGTTCTAAAAGCAGCGCAAAAATGGAATTTGAGAAAGCGGCGCCTCGCCAGCAGCCGCCTGGGGTCCTGGGCCGCTGCGTCTGCCTCCCCGCGGGAGGAGGCGTGGTGGCCCAGCTCTGCCCACCCTGGTGAGCAGAGGAGGGGCCGGGGCGGCGGCACAGGGCCCAGCAGCCCAGGGCGGGGACTCTGGAGACAGACCAAGCAGGATCCTGCATCCCAGGATGTGCGGAGAGGACGACGCGGGCTTCGAAACACAGGCAGCCCTAGCCTGGGCTTGGGAAACCCAGCTGCCCTCCAGCCCTGCCTCCAGGTGTGTGAGCCGCAGGGCGTCCCTGGGCACCGCGGGCCCCTTCCTCCGCTGCCAACGGAGTGGAGGTTTACAGACTGCAAGGCTGTGCCCGTCTCTGAGGGTAGCGTTTCTTGTCCTGTCGCTGGGACCGCAACTCTGAGAATCAGGACTTGAGGGTGAGGGTCTGTGGGAGGGGCAGACCCTCCCCCACATCACCGCTGGGTTTCGCAGGGCCCCTGCCTCCTCCTCCCGGGACCAGGCTGTTCCCACCACCCTGGGGGCTGAAGGCTTCTTGACCCTGGTTCCCTCCACCCAGGTTGCAGCGTAGCCAGGGTCTCCCCAAGTTGACTGCAGGCCATTTTGGGAGCTGGGGGCCTGAACTGACACACAGCCAGGTCCTGTGGAGAGAGGGATCAGGAGAGAAACTCCGTGAGTGTGCGCATGTGTGGATTTGCACACGTGTGTCTGCTCCTGTGTGCATGGATGTGCATTCATGTGTATACATGTGTGGATTTCCACATGTCCGCTCGTGTGCATGTGTGTGCATGCATGTGTGTGTGGCCTTGAGTGATTAAAATTCTCAGGGGAAGGGGCAGACTGCCATGGCTATCACTTGTGTCACCAAAAGGTGACTCTGGTACCTTTCCGTTTTCTCCCTTGACAAATTTCAGGCAGTTTCCACTCTCAGGATGACTTCGCGTCAGCTCGTGTACCGTGGTCTCCACACACCTGGAAATTCAGTGGCCGAAAATGCCACATGTTGCTTCTCTTGGAGTCTGGGTGGGCGAAAGTCCAGAGTCGGTCTCCTGGGGCCATCAGAGCGCCAGCAGGGCCACTCCCGAGACTTGGGCAGAATCCTTCCCGGCCTTCCCACTTCTAGAGCTGCATCCCTTGCTGGCACCCGCTGAGGCTACTTCCTCAGGGTTGCTCTGCTTTCTTCACCTCTGTGTGGGATCCCTCCCCCTCTCGAAAGGACCCTCGCAATTATATGTATGTGTAGCTGGCTAATCCGGGGCAATCTCTCCACCTCAAGATTAACGTGCTCGTATCTGCAAAGTCCTCTTTTCCATGTGAGGTGATATCACAGCTCCTAGGCACTGGGGGTAGAGAGCTTTGGGGGGCCATTATTTAGCTGACTGTGCAGGCCTCATCAGGGCCTTGATTTCCCTCCCATCCGAAGGGGACATGCCGCGCGTCTTTGGTGTCCCCTCTCCAGCCCTGCAATCCCTTCTTCAGTGGCTTCCACCCCGCCTGGAAGGCCATATCAGGGGTGAGGTTAAAGATGATCCTGCGAGAGGGGAGCTGCGCAGAGTGAGCAGGCAGAGGCATCCTGGGGGCCCTCAAACCTGGAGCCCCTGTCCCCTGCTCTGGTCTGTGTGGAGGGGACCGTATTGGCGAGCCTGGGCCACCCTGGTCCCTGCGAGTGTCGCGTAGCCGGGGGGGACACAGAACAGAGCTGGCCCTCAACCTCCAGCCTGGGTCTGGCAGTGCATGAGCAGTGCATGAGCGCATCCCATGAAAATGTCTCGGGAAGTGGTGCTAGAATTCTCAGCGTTCTCCCGCACCATGTGCCACCAGCCAGACCTGGAGCTTGGGTGCCGCTGATTTGAGGGTCACCTTCCTGGACCCAGAGGCCAAACCAGCTCTGACATTTGCACACCAGTGCTCTGCTCCAAGGCACACATCACACACATTCTTTGCTGCTGCTTGTTACTTGTTTAGGAAGCGACTTCTGTGGGGGGCAGTCCTGCTGGACCTGTGTATCGATCTGTGCATACATTTGTGTCTCTAAGGATACAAATTGGTACCATAAAAATTACTACTAAGTGCACTAAATGTATTCTGCAGATAAAGAATGCTAGTGGAAGGCACCTGGAACAAGAATAGCTAGGTCAGATGGCATTTCTGGAGTTAGTGTCCTGAGGAATCTCCATACTGATTTCCATAGTGGTCGTTCTAGTTTACGTTTCTGCCAACAATGTAGAAGGTTCCTTTTTCCCTGCAAGCCTCACATGGAAACAGTCTGACATGGAAGCACCTTGTATGTCTACCAACAGATGAATAGATAGGAAAAAATGGTATTTACACACAGTGGAGTACTACACTGGCATAAAGAAGGATAAACTCTCCTTTATAGGAAAACAGATTCACTTTGAGACCATAGTGTCAAGTGAAATAAATCAGACACACAAGCCTAACTATCACATGGTTTCTCTTATATGAGAAACTCAAATTATAAATGAAGAATAAAATAAAAGATAGGTGTAGGAAGTAGGGAGATCTTTCTCAAAGGGGAAGGAGATCAAGAAATGGAAGGAGGGGGAGAGAGGGGAGAGACAGGGAATGAAAAAAGGAATTAAGTGTTATGTACACGGACCAACTCCACACAAGGAACGTAAACGTTACGTACTGCAAATGGGTAATAATACAATTTTTAAAAATACAATTTATTTAAGAATGTTAGTAGAAAAACTGGAGGAATCTCAGTGCAGCCTGGAGTTCAGCTGATACTCACGCACCAATGTCAGCCCCTCGGTTTCAAAGAGGAACAACCACAGTATGTAAGATTTAACACGAGGGCAAACCGGGTGATGGTATCGTGGGAATGTTCTGTTCTATCTGCCACTTTTCTGTAAAATCTAAAAATTCTTCGAAAATAAAAAGTTTATTAAAAAATTCTGTTCTAAAGTTTTAAAACCCAAGATTTACTCTACTGCTGTCAAAATTAAATGAGCAAATCCACTCTGTAGTTCGACTTTGGTTTTTTATTAAGGCATAGCACACATATAGTACACAACTATACACAAATGTTAAGTGCGCAACACGTGGAATTTTGCACATGGAACCAGCCCGGATCACACAGGAGAATAAGGAGCACCCCAAAACCTCTCTCTCATCCTCTCCTCATCAACAGCGCCCCACCCCAGATGCAAGCACTCTTCTGATTTATTTATCATAGGTTTGCTGTAGCTCATACTTCTGTTGTCATGTAATATTCTGGCTCCACGAATGTCCTCTAATTTAGTTATCCGTTCCATTTTCTGTCAGGGTCTGAGATTTTAGGTCGAATGGTTCCTTATGAACAAAGTTGCTGCAGACGTACGCGTCTGTATGCACGGATCTGTGTCCTGGTCTGTCCCTGAGCTCTGCTTCAGAGTGTATTTGCTGTTTGTCTTGGGGAGTTTGCAGGTTTAGTTTTAGGAAATCCTAATAAACAGCTTTCCCACGTGGTAATACTAGCAACTCTTCCTCCAGAAAAGTGCGGCAGTCCTAGTGGCTCCACACCCTCACCAATGTTTACCGTCGTCCACCTGTTTAATGTGAGTCAGGCCAGTGGCTTTGCTCTCCATCTCCCGCCTGACTAACGGTGCTGAGCTTTCTTTCAGGTGTTTGGCAGACTTCATTGCTCCTGTCTTGTGAATGCCTGTTCCGGTCCTTTGCCCATTTTTATCAGATTGGTTGTCTTTTTCTTACTGATTTGTGGGCGTTCTTTGCCTCTCCAGGATGCAAGTCTTTTGTCAGATATGTGTATTATAAATATCCTCTCCCCATCTACAACTTTTTCACTTAACAGTGTCTGTTGATAAGTGGTTCCATTCGGCTTTCATCAAATCAGAAGACTCTGGCCTTTGGATTCACGTAGAATTGGGAGGAACGGGGGACCCCGTGTACCCTGGATGGTGGGTTCACATTCACGAAAATAGCTCAAGGAGTCTGGAGACACAGCCTTGGTGGGGACCCACGCGCAAGGTGCAAATCAGCCGGTCAGGGTGGGGGCGCAACCAGAGTCACGCCGGGAATTCTGACGAGCAGAGCTCTGGCCCTGTGGAGCCGGCAGTCCAGGAGAGGGGCGTTCGGCCCGTAGGGGCAGGGGCCTTGTCCTGTCCCTGCCTCACGGCCATCGTGCCTGCACAGGGGAGCAGCAATCCTCAGTGGGTCTTTCTCCTCTACCCTTGCCTAGGACTGGTCCGAGCCTATCGCCCTGGCGTCATTGTTAATAGCACCCACCCTCTAGGTTCAGAAGTGTCCCGATTTGGATAGGATGCTACAGGATCACCCACCTTAGTCCTCTCGGGGGCTGCTGTCCTGGCCATTGTGAAAAATCTCACCCTGCCAGGCTCAGCGTCAGCCTCCACCCCCACCCTGGCTTCCTTTGAACATCTTGATGTTTGTTGTTTGAGACAGGATCTCACCATGTACCCAGGCCGGCTTCGAACTCTCAGTGATCCTCCTGCCTCAGCCTCCTGAGTGCTGGGATTACGAATGTGTGCAGCACCATGCCTGACTCCTTTGAGTGGTTGGGAGGATAGGTGAGCATCCCCCAAACAGAGGGGTCTAACTTTCATTCCAGACCCTGATTCTGCATCCCCCAGCTGGTCTTAAAACCCCACAAGGATGCGCTGCATCCTGATGAGGTCAGGGACTCGGGAAGGCCAGCCTCCTGGAGTCTTCTGGGAAGACTGGAGCAACAAACAGCCCAGAGGTCGCCTGTGGAGGGGTCTGGGACGAGGCTACCGAAGTCCAGAGGATGGCGACAGGAAGGCAGGCAGAGGCGTCCCCTCCATCAGTGTCCCAAAGCAGAGGGGAAGCCACAGGTCAGCAGGTGGCCATCACGGGGCCCAGACTGTGGCGGGAAAGGCCTGCTTCAGGGTGAACATGAGGAAGACCACCTGCTTGTAGTCATCCGCCTCGAACAGGCAGCCAAACTGGGGGGAGCCGTCCGGGCCGAGCCCCATGCTCTGCAGGTCGGAGTAGGCGCAGCTGCCCACGGCCAGCAGGGCCGGCTCCGACCAGGCCTCGGGGTCCAGGGGCCGCGGGCTGAGGTAGGCCCCCAGGTTAGACCTGTGACCCGGGTCCGTGGGGTGAGTGTACAGCAGCCATTCGCCCACGGCGCCTGAGCCCCGCCCAGGGCCCGGGAAGCTGACCACACTCCCATGGCAGCCATGGGGGGGCTCCACGAGCTTCCTCACCCCCTGGCTCTCCTTGAAATCCAGCCCATCGTTGGTGCTCTGTGCCTGGACCCTGGCCCTGTGGGGGCTCCTGGCATTGAGATACAGCACCCTGTGTCCCCAGGCTCCAATCTCAGCCACCTGGCACTCCAGGGTGTCCTGGCCCACAAAGCCGCCCCGCTGCCACGTGTGCCCGTGGTCGTGGCTGAGGAAGCAGAAGGCCGAGGGCGAAGGCGCCAGTGGGGCGGGCCGGTTGCGGTAGGCATAGGCTGGTACCACCAGGCTCCGGGCCCCGTTGTGTAGCTGCAGACAGTGCCCCGGGCCCAGCGCAAATGTGGCCCACTCCCCATGGGCCGGCCCGATGGCCACGTCTGTGATGTCCCTGGCAGGGCTCCAGGTCTTCCCGTGATCCGTGCTGGTGACATAGCACAGCCGTGTCACATTGACCCGGGTCTGGAGTTGGTGGTGCTCGGAGACCTGTCCCAGGACGGCGATGAAGAAGAGGAAAAGGGTCCCCATCTGCTCGTCATAACAGGGACACGGGTTCATGGAGCGGTAGCCCTCCAGCTGGGCTTCGGCCACCACCTCCTGAGCTTGCCACTGAGTGGACAGAGAGGGGAGAAGGAAAAGTCCTGAGAGAGCTGTCAACAGTGACAAGCGCTGCACTCTTGGGGAGGGGGCTGGGGTGTCTAGGGCATGGGATAAAGACCTTGACGAGCAGTCTGGATCCCCCTCACACTGTCCCTCAGAAGGGGACCCAGGACACCCCTCATTCCCTAGCCAGAGCAGTGCAGAATACGATGATCACCTCCCATCTGGCATGCACAATCCTCTTTTAATGTATCCGTCCTAGGAGGATGCAGCCCTGGCACTGAACTTCCCTAATGCCCCAGTCTGTGTCATGTGTATCTGTCCCCATTCACTAACGGCCAGCCCCGGTGAGGTGCAGACTCTGCCGGAAATCCAACATCACCCTCTCCTCCAATCGCCATGACGGGCGGGATTGCGCCCGTGTTGTATGAGATGCTGGGTCTCCTGCACTCAGCAGCAAGGGGCGTGTGTGGAGCGGCCCTGGTGGCGGACGCCAGCCACCCTCGGCTCACCTGGACCTGGTGGGTGGACGCGTTGTAGGCTCCTCTGCGCAGGGCGATCAGCTCCGCATGCTCGTCTTTCTTGCTCCTCCGCTTTTCCACGAAGGCCAGCAGGGTGCTCTGCTCCAGCAGGTAGAGCAGTGCAGGGATCCTGTAGGTGTGGGGTCCCGACTGGAACAGCCTGTCCCTCTGCAGGACCCGCGAGGTCTCCATAGGGCTGGGGGACAGGAAGGAAGGAAGGGTGTGTCATCTGCAGTCACCCAGTGTCAGAAGCCAGAGTCGTCCATCCAGACAGGTGACGCTCACCTGTGGGTGAGCCGATCCCTGTCCAGGGGATCTGTCCTCCCCCTCCAGGACTCCTTGTCCCTCTCCTTCGTGCTTGCTTTCTTTTTTTTTTTTCTTTTCGAGATAGGGTCTCACTCCGCAGTCCAGGCGGGCCTTGAGTTCACAGTGAGCCTCCTGCCTCAGCCTCCTGAGTGCTGGGGTTACAGGTATGCGCCCCACACCCGGCTACCATCTCCTTTCTCACAGACTCTGCTTGCCGATTCTGCACAGGCCTCTGTGGGGTCGGCAGCATCCCAGCCAGGAGCTGCTGGTGTTGGGGAGATGCTGGAGAAACGTATTTTGTAGTTGGTTTTGCTCTAAGTTAACCAGTCTGCTCCCAGCAGACTCATAATCTTCAGCTGCTTTCTCCAAACAGCATATCAGTCAGGTGACAAAGCTGGGTAGGAGAACAGTGCTTGCCGAGTGGTATTCTGCAGCCGTCCCACTGCCAGGAAATGACACACGGCAGCTTTTTATAACTCCAGAGCCCTAGAAAGTTGTTTAGGGGATGGGGGAGGAAAAGAAACCGCCAGTAGTCTGAAGGCTGTACTCCCCAGGCTGCCCTGGGCTGAGGCTCTTGCCCCGCAGGCAGGGACGGCCACTGCAGAGGAGAGAGGGGTGGGCCCCTGGAGGAGCCCCCAGAGGTGGAAGAAAATAATCAATAATAAGCATTCAGCTAAGAAAGGCCGGGCGTGGTGGCATACTCCTGCAATCCCTGCATTCAGGAAGCCGAGGCAGGAGGAGCCCCGTGAGTTCGCCTGGACTACATAGCAAGACCCTGTCTCAAAAAGGAGGAAGGGGCAGCGAGTGGCGGGAGATACCACGGTGACAGTGAGTGACAGCAGTTCCCCTGCGGAGTGAACACCCCCAGGCTGAGTTGTGTTCTCTGTTGAAAGACCCTGCCGCCAAGGTTGAGCCAGGGAGGGCTGCGTGCGGTGACAGAGTGTGACTCCAAATCGCCCTGCTGGCCAGCTGAACCTTCCTGAGCCTGAGCCTGCTGTCCGCCCGCCTTCCCCGGCCCCTCCCTTCCACAGGTGGGAGCCCCCGAGGGTCCCAGGTCAGAGCCCCACTTCCCGGGAGCCCCCTACGACGTGGCCTTCAGAGAGGGGAGATGTGGGCGGGTCAGCAGAAGGGGCCACGGTTTCCCTCTGTGTGCCCTTTTGCAATTTTCTTCTGTGAGTGTGCATTATCTGCTCAGCACTTAACCCTTTTTGAAAAATCAGTGCCTATCAGTCCACTATTCATTTCACAGTGAACATTGTTATTAAGACCAGGTGACAAAATAAAACTTCAAAGGGCAAATGCTACACTAGGGAAAAAAATGTGTTATTACCTAAACACAGGTGGAGGAATGAAGTCTTCAGACGAAATCTGGATCTGCAGGCTGCAATTCAAGAAAGCAGATGTGGTTATGGCTGTGGTGAAATGTAAATGGGAAGGAACAAATATGATCAGAGTTTGAAAGAGTGAAGATGGAAGAGGACCGTGCGGTTTAGCTGTGTTCTCATAGCAGATTGATGGAGGATTTATGTCTGCGCTGGTGGGGATAGCATATCCCGGAGGATAATTTGATGTTGTGGGTACAGTCAGGTTAAAATGTTAATATTTAAAATGTCCAGGGTCTTCGTACACACAGTACAGTGAGCTGACCTTCTAATCACAAGTTAGCTGAGGACATCGACAAAGAAACTCCAGAGGGGAAAGCAAGACAGAGAAGTCCCCAAGGAATTGGAAGGGAATATGTGAACAGGACCCTTGAGGAAAGAACTGGAGGTAAATTTGAGGCAAGAGCAAGATCTACACTAAGGCCTAGAAAACACACTGGAGAGCTGGGCAGGATGAGTATGGCCAGAGCTGGGAGTTTGGGGTTGAGAGCAGGGAAGATAGGGTGGGGGAGGGGAGCCAGTGAGTGAACCCCTGGCTGGTCTGCCCATGGGAATAGACCGCTCAGTTTCCCACACTTTTTTTTTTTTTTTTTTGAGACAGAGTCTTGCTACATAGTTCAGGCTGGTCCTGAACTCACTATGTAGCTCAGGTTGGCTTCAAACTCACAGCAATCCTCCTGCCTCAGCCTCTTGAGTGCTGGGATTATAGGCATGTACCACCACTTCCGACTTCTAAATTGATAAATAGTTTCATGTAGTACCCTATACGGCTTTTATTTTATTTTATTTTATTTTATTTTATTTTGAGAGAAGGTCTCACTCCATAGCCCAGGTCAGCCTTGAACTCACTATGTAGCCCAGGCCGGCCTTGAACTCATG
>PVJO010016963.1:0-40476 GCA_004026905.1 Hystrix cristata
AACTTTGTCTTTATTGATACTTATATTCTAGGAAATAAAAGTTTCTCAGTGACAATTTGCTTTCTATGGCCTGTTAAGGGCACCTCCTAGCTCTTTCTTTATTCCTACTTTAGAATGCAGATAATAGCAAGGAATAAAGACATTGTCTCACAGCTTAGCATGTTGATATGCATCACCTGCCCCAAGGCAGAGATGTACTTGGTGGGCCACTCTCATTAGACCCCCGAAGTCCTACCGCAGCTGCCCATTGCTTTTTCTCTTCTGCCACTCTGGGGACACTCACAAGACATCTTTGCTAATGCTGACCATTCTGCTTTGTGTATTGAGATCCCAAAGTGTGCTAATTACCCTGGCTGGAATTCAAAATCTGATCTACTTTGCCAGGAATAAGACAGTGGCAAAGGAGGAATGCATAGAGGGAAGAACCCAGCTTTCAGCTTATTAAGCCACCATGCTGGCCACTTCATCATAGGAGTCTTTATGTCCCTGGAAGCCAAGAAAGATTTATGGAACTGCTTACAAATTAAAAGAGATGCTGAATAGGCAAGAGCCAGTGCCACAACTTACTGTGAACAGAGTTGGGAAAATTAGTTGTTTACTACACTGGGAAGTTGCAAATAAAATTGAACAAAACACAAAAAAAACAGTGGTCTGCAATGGCCAGCCCCCGCAAGGCTGTAATTGACTTTTGACTTTAGGAATTATATTTATATGTGACTTTGCTTAACACTTCTCAAACATTCAAAACACCAGTGATTGTGGAGTCCAGACCAAATTTGAATAGATTTTTTTTTTCAAATTACAAAGCATCTCTAAATTGCTGGATTTCAAAATAGAAGTTCCATATGCCCCCAAAACTGTGCTCTAAGGGACTAGCCTTGTCATTTTGCAGATCTTTTATTAAATGGAAGAAAACATTTAGATTCCTATTCATTACTCTCTTGTAGGTGATTAACCAAGCTAATTTGCAAAGTTGAAGGTATCCCTTTTTCTTGCCTCTCCAGCAATGTATCAATAGCCAAGTCCTTGCTGCAATTGTCAAAAATTTGAATTTTTAATAAATCTTGCTGCAGGTCTTCATTCACTATAATTCATGTTAACACGATTCAATGAATATTGCAAATGATCATTTTTCTTGTTATTCGAAAGCTACTCACTAATTTGGCAAAAGGTTTGCCCACATCTGATTTACTTAATACTTGAGTAAAATTAGATAAAATGAAGAGAATTATATATTAGCAAAATGTTTAATTTAGGTCCATGTGGCTGCTGATTCTGATTCCCAGCAGCACTGGCTGCCAGGCTTGGCCCAGACACAGCCCATGGCCCGTTCTTCCGCTTCTCTTTTCATCCTGTTCCAGAATAAATTTCCCGTCTTTCCCTCAGAGCTTTGACCTCAGCCTGCATTTCTATAGTTTTCCTGGCTTCTGAGCCATTTTTTGCCATATTACGAATTTGTTATAAACAGCTTCAAATACCAATATAGAAAATACTTGCCGAGTACCTAATACTTTGTCAATACTGAATTATATGCATATCATGGTTTAGGAGTAGCGTCAAATATGCATACTTACAAAAATAGAAAATTGAGCAGGAGATAAAATATATCAAGAAAACAATAATAGTATAACAAAGGCTGTGTCCAATTCAATGCTGAATCATATCGTGCAGTCTGAGAGCTTTACACATTCTAAGAAAAAAATTGGCTTATACCTACAACATGATGTAGAAATAGATTTAAAGGATAAAGACTTACATCGGTACTAATGGATTCAAAATTTTATCTCTTGAAAAATCTGTGAACATAATTAATTCAATACGTTAACTCAAGTTACTCTAAAGCAATAACATGACAATTACAGTTTCTGGAAAGTATGTATAGTGATAGTGAGAAAAAAAGGTCAAATTGTTTCTGGCTTGAAGAAGGCACAAAATGTATACACTTAGAGTGAAGCAAATACTCTCCTATTTTTCATTGTCCAGCACTGATTTTCATGGCTTTAAGTATAATCATTTTTTAGTCTTACAATACGATGAACCTCTGAGCTGTCATCACTAATCAATTTCATAAACACAACTTTGTAAGAGAAACAGATGGAGAGAGATTTTTGAGTCTCATTCTCTGTGTCTCTCTTTTTCTGTCTGTCTGTCTGTCACTATTTTTCATGAAGGTATGGAGGTTGAGCCTCAGTGCTGCAAGTTTGGATAGAGAAGAGAGAAAACAGCAATACGGACTTATATAAAAATACTAGAATTAGTAAAACAGAAGCCACTTGTTCCCAGGCAGCCACGTGCATTTCAAGGAAGAGATGGTCAGCTACGAGGCATGAAAACGACACCTGGAATAAGTGGAAAAAGAGAAGTATCCATCCATTATGTCAACCTAAGAGTTTGCCATGGGTCACTCTTACAATGTCTTAGGAGAAAACTCTAGACTGAGTAGATCTTGCTGTGTTAGAAATAGAGAGTATTTGGAGTATTTAGAAATTAAAAATGTAGAATAATTGAGAAATTTTGCTGTGAAGGGAAAATAATTGTCAGATGGTACCTGAAGAGGTCTTGTGGAGATAAAGGAAAATGTTTTTGTTATTTATGTTTTCTTACTCTGGAACATGCTATGTCTCATTTGTAAACCGACGGTAATGATCTGTGGGGAGAACGTGATGACTAAGCTATGAACAGAATTAAATGAAATGAACTTGTGCTGGGAATGTACATTGTCAGTGGTCTCCAGAGAAACACAGTCAATAAGAGACATACATGTGGAAATTCACTATGAGCAAATGACTCACGCAGTTTTAATTGTACAGTTCAATGAGTTTTGACGACATACATAGCTTTGTTCTTAAATTTATCCCTAAAATTTCAATTTTGATGCTAAAATAAGTTGTATGATTTTAAATTCACTGTCAAAGTTTTGGTAGTACATTAAATGATTTTATCTTTGTATATTGAACATATAACCTATAACTTTGCTAAAATTACATATTAGTTTTAGTATCTTTGTGCTAGAAACCTAACTGTCTAAAGTGTACAACCATGCCATCTGTGAATAAACATATTTTAAAATCCTCTCTACGATTTATTATTTTACTTTTTTAACATTTTTTGAGCAAGATTTTGCTATGTAGTTTAGGCTGACCTTGAACTCATTGTGTAGCTAGCCCAGGCTAACCTCGAACTTGCAGAGATCCTCCTGCATCAGCCTACCTAGTGTTAGGATTACAAGTGTGCACCACCACATCCAGCTTCGTTTTCCTCAATAGATTTGCTGTATACATCATAGCTTACTTGCCCATAGTGCAGATTTTATTTTATACATAGTTGAATTAGGTGAGTTATCATTTTGTTGCGATTTTTATGCAAGGATGTGAGAAATACTGGCCTATATTTTTTGTGTTTTCTTTTACTTGTTTTTTAATAGCTTGGTTAGAGAGTAACATAAATTCCATAAAATAAATTACTAACTGTTCTATTTTAAAAATCTGAAAGAGATAGTGCAAAGTTGATGATAACTTTTTTTGAACTTTCGGCAAAATTCTTTAGTGAAACCAAGAGAGCCTGGAAATTTCTTTTCGGAAAAAGCTTTTAAACTAAATTAGGATTTCTGTAGTAGTTACATTACTATGCAGGATTTCTGTTTCATCTTGGCTGAATTTTGAATGTGTTTGTTAATTTCTTCTCAGTTGTTAACATTTTAATGTGAAGTTATTCATGACAGCTCCTTATTCTCATTTTACTGGTTGCTGAATGTGTTATGATACTGTTTCATTCTGACATTACTTCTCGCTTTTCTCCTTCCTACAATGAGAAGGCAAGACCAGTACCAGTTAATTGTTCACAGTTGAAACTACAGGTTTTGTCATCCATCAAGTTTTAGTTTTAGTTATTGAAATATTTTAAATTCTTGGTTTTTATTTCATTCTTTTTCAGTTGTGCTACTATCACCAAGAAAGACTCTTCCTCCTTTAAACAAAACAAATACAGTCACCAGCCGGTCTATTTCTACAAGTCTGGTGATTTTGTTGTGTCTCAATCTTGTAATCTGGTTTCCCTGTTCCAATAGGTGGCTATTTTAACTCTGTTTCATATTATAGTTGAAAAATTATTTGTAGGAATCCAAATACAACTAAAATATAAATAACATTTCACAGCTGTATTGGGCACACATTCTGTAAGAGATGCTCAGGGTTTACCTTACTCAGGTGCCTTCCAGAGCAATTAATGAGGAAAATTACCTGAAAAGAAGTTCAAGAACTAAGGACCCTGGAACACCCAGAGATGAGATTCGAGCAGTACTTTCGGAAGGCGAGTACCAGACAGTAATTCCACAGCAGCTATTTTCCTCTGTTTCACTGTGATATTGACAGAACTGTCTTTGCTACCGTGTTTTTGGAACAACTTGCTGTGAAATCCTGCCTCTTTTTTCAGCCTTGATCTGATCTTTTTTTAAATTCAAACTCGCAGGCTGCGCAGATGAAAGTGTTAATTTCTTTTAAAGGTAAACCAAGTACAAGCGTGCTACCTCTCTGTGGATATTTTTGCTCTCACGTGGCTTCTGGCAATGCGAGGAACATGGCGTCAGTCATGTCAAGTGCGCAAGGACATCACAGCATATGGAAGCTGAGACCAGAAATCCCAATAGCTCTAAGATGGCAGCATGCCGGACACCATAGTTAGAACAACAGACAAGGCAGGTGGACTTGACCGTAACAACCGGAAATAAAGCCACATTACCAGACCGCAAGTTAGACTCGCGGTCTCTAATGAACTGAGCCTCACTCACAACATACAAACTCAACCTTCAAAAAACGTGAACTCTTCAAGACCCCTTTTAAAATATCATGCTCTCCCAGCTTGCTTCCAGCTAAACCTAAATTTCTGTTCATTGAGTGACTTCAACTCAGTTTGGTCACTTATTCATATATATAACAAAGATCAGTACCACGTACCTTATAAAATGAGAGTGTGCTGTGTAAAGTAATGTTCAAATGAACTACAGCTCATCAGTCTGTTGCCTGATCTGTTCATGTCGCTTACTCGACTGTAAGGTGTTCAAGACAGATAATTTCTTGTGTGTCATTCTTCCACTCACACAAAAGTGTCTTTTTAAATATTTCATTCATTAGTTTTAGATTTTTTCACTGTAACTTCTGACTTACATGACTTAGCTTGCTGTTATGAACAATACGAAAAGATCTAAGTTTCTAAGCCTTAATTTCCCACTGGTAAAATGGAGCTCTTTGAAATTTTACAAATATACTAATTAAATTGAGATACTATGTAAGTATACTATCATAAAATATGAAGCATTTCCAAATGTTAGCACATTTTTTTAACTTATTTATCAATTAAAAAGTTATAAGGAAATTTTGTCTGCTGAGTAGCGAGCCGTGAGTGGGACCTGTAAATGATGGAGATTTAACCCTTGCCCTGGGAAGAGTTTGATTCACGGTATGAGAAATGTCAACATCTTTATATAACGCAATAAACAACCCATCTTTATAAAAAATATATATTCTAGTAAATTATACACAAGCAAGAAGACTAACACGTCT
This sequence comes from Hystrix cristata, assembly GCA_004026905.1. Lineage (NCBI taxonomy): Eukaryota > Metazoa > Chordata > Mammalia > Rodentia > Hystricidae > Hystrix > Hystrix cristata. The sequence continues at coordinate 5,559 of PVJO010016963.1, forward strand.
CACGGAAAAGCCGGAGGTGGCATGACAAGGGGTATATAACAGTGGAGTGAAATCTGGAAGTTGAAGTATTTCCTTGGCCAGAAAAAGAAGCAGACATCCGTTGCTAGCAGAAAAGTTATTTTCTAGAAAGCCAAAAAGTCTGGAAAAGAATTAGTATTCTTGAAAAAGGACTGAAACGTCAGTGAGAAATAGAAACGATTAATGCAAGGAAGATAATCCAAGGTCAGATTTTCAAAGGTTTTGTATATGCAATTAAGACACATGAGTTTAAGCTCATATACCTAAAGATACAATAGAAATTTTAATGAAAGGAGGTAAAAGAATCAAACTTGAATATGTCAAAGTTATATCTGCTGAAATAAAGGAAGGCCTTGGAAAAGCCGGAAATGGAAAGTGAAAAGTGAGTTCAGGGTCGTTTGAAGGCCGATCATTCCAGCCCGTGTGTGGTCATTGTTCAGGGAAAGAATACAAGTATTCTGCACTTCACACTGGGCGGGGAGTAAGTGAGGGCTAGAGAAATGATAGAGACTTCAGATTTAGAAGTGTCAGAATGTGATTAGTCATTTTGAATGGTGATGGAATAGGCACAGGGCGGTATGAGGGAGTTTTAGGCAGAGTACTCTAGTAATTTATAGAACATAAAAGTATCGAGGCGGCTGGTGCCATCTTCATGCATATGTTAGTAAAATCAATAAAATAGAAGAGTTCAGCCAGAGACATGTGCAGAGTTGGGAGAGGCAGGTATATGGACATTGGTAACTGCGGCTGTCTGGGGAGCAAGAACAAGGAAAGGAGAAACAAAATGTTGGAAACAGTACAGGCAGAATGAGGACTTAGGAGTGACGTGAAGAGCTGGCAAGGAGAGAAAGGAGATTTGCGCAAGGAGAGGTCTGCTCTGCGCAAGCTCCAGGAAAGTTAGGATAGAGCAAGTGAACCATTAACACCAGTGACGTCTGCAGTAACCCTGATTGGAGTGAGGGTGAAGATTATATTGTAAAAACAGAAGGGGGGTCATCGGGTCACAAGGATAGATCACTGTATTTTAATTTTATTTTGTTTCCTAATAATTTTCGTCTACTGTATTAGCACACGTTTGCCCTGGGTAATGGTTACCTTCCTCCTGGGTACCTGGTATGTGTGCAGAGCACACTGTCATTCTTTTTTCAATTAACTTAAAGAGAGAGTAGCCAGGTAAGTGATCATTTTTAGACAATGTGTCTTTCCATCATGCTTCAGCATTTGAAAGGCAGTCATTGAGGAAGGATTTGGCAGACAAAGGTGAAGGGACGTAATTTAAGAAAAAAGTAGTAAAAAGAAATGGAGATGTTGCCACGTTCAAATACAAGAAGTGCTTCTATATTGCCAGTCTATGTGCTTTATTTAGGAGTGATTTGTAACTCATGAGGTGGTAACAATTACCATGGGTGTTAGAGGCATATTTAAAATTGACTATACAATAAAAAGATATTGTCTTGTTTATGGTACCATATTACAAATAACAGTAACCATATTCCCATAATAGTAACTAATTGAGGTAAACTGCCATTTAGTCACTGACCAAGATGCTGGATATGCAAAAGAAAAGCAAAAGACAATAATCCTGCTATCATTCAATGTGTCCGCGGTCGCTGTAAATCATAGGACAGACAATTTAAATAGTTTCTGAAGTTGTATGTACTATATTCCTTTCCCTTTTCTCATTTTCCTTATATTTACTTTGAATAGTTAATATATTCTCATAGTAAAATATTTTAATACGGGTCAAAGTTATCTTTCTACCATTCCTGTTTTTAATCCACATGTTTCTCAGAGGAATCATGGTTATCAGTCTTATTTGCAGTAGTTGAGATACTACATGCTCACAAAAGAAAGTAAACACACACACACACAAACACACACCCCACACACACACACCCCACCACCACCACAACCACCTACCTACACAGGGGGCTTTATATACATATTTTAGTGTCTTGCAATCTCACCAACCATCATCTCCAAGACATTATTCATTGTGAATGTGTAACTAGCTTCCCAAACTTCTTTTAGTTTTCTAACGCTAGTTCTTTGAAGGATTATAACCACATATTCTAGCCTCTCCACATAGCTTTTAGGTTATTTCCACACTTATTTTAGCTTCTCCACATAACTTCTAGGTTATTTCCAGCTAACCTGAAGAACTACAAAGAATTGTGCATCTGTCATTGACGGTTTTATTTTTATTAACATTTTTGCTTCCTTCTCTCATTTTGCATCAATGTATTTTTTAAACACTATTTTTTTCTCTGTTTGATCAGGATCAATTCCAGAAGGCAATTTTTTTCCTACTTCTTCCTTATGTATCCTAAATCTTGCCTTATTTTCTCTTCTTTACTGTATCTACAAGCACTCTTTTGTCTATGCTTTATGAGTCAATTAATAAAAGCATTTTATTTATTCAACTTTTCTTAATTCTTGGGTACAAGTCCAGCTTGTATGGCATTAACTTTCTTTTTTCTCATTTGCAATTTGTTATTGTGTTTTTTCCACAATCAGTGATGTTTCTTTATTGTATAAGTCTTGTACTAATTACTTCCTTTTTAAAAATTATTCTTATTTACCATCTTTGAATAAGTGTTTTCACTCTGCTATTTGCTAAAGGTGGTGGCTGAGGTTACATTCCAGGGACTCAGAATATTTTGCAGCTGACTACGGGTTGTGTACGTGAGTTCTGTCTGATTTTCCTTCTCTTCTCAGAGTTCTTCTACCTGACTATTGGCACTGAATGCCTCTCTTCTCTTTCAAGTATAGACGGCTTCCTGAAAACGTGGCATATGGAGGCCACTCAGAGCTGCTCTCTACTTCCTCTCAATCTCTAAACTAAGCAAGGTCTGGCTCTTCTTTTCAGCTTTCATGTCCCATTTTTTCATTTTATAAAATAAGAATTTGGATATTAACTTCAGGATTTGCTCTTCAAATTGAAATGATTGTTGTCAGATCTCCTGTGAATGCAAGTACCAGAGTATTTGGGTTTTGGAAGGTAACGTTTCAAGAGCATTGCCTCTTTTTACATTTAATCTTTGCGTATCATCTTATTTCCAGGGCCAATCAATTTCAATGATGTCAAATCCTCTATATATGTTATCTCAATTATCTTTGGCAATTTTTTTTTATATTTTATAGACTAAGAAGGTATTTCTTGAAAAATAAGTTAATAATTACTGAAGCCCAAGCAATTCATAAACAACTTAAATATTTAAAATAAATATTTCTGGATCTAGACATCATTCTGTTTAACATAAAAAATTCAACAGGAATATTTTCAGAAAAATAGAGCTAGCTAGCTGGGGATTTAGCTCAGTGGTTAAAGTGCTTGCCTTGCAAGCACAAGGGCCCAAGTTCGATCCCCAGCACCAAAAAAAAAAAAAAAAAATAGAGCTAACTTTGGATGTTGACAATTTATTTCAACCTATGCTATTTATCAAAGCTAGAAATCAAGAATAAGGAGATAATAAATACAATACTCCTACACATTTGTTTCTGAATCATGTGTAATTTTAAAAATCATTGTAAGTTGAGATATGGATTAATATAAACTACTTACTTTGCAACTTAAAAGCTTCAACATTCAGGGTCAGGTTTGCTACCCCCGGCACAACAGTCAGATACCATTAATGGAGAGCACTTTTCTTAAGTATTTATTAAAGACTAATCATCTCCTTCCCAAGTTTTTAGTCATATAGGAAATAAATATCAGCATCCTATCTTAAATGTGACCTGGAAAAATGTGTAACTGCACATTGTTGCACTTACAAATCAAAGCCCCACAAAATCTTTCTAAACAAATGTTCCCCCAAATGAAACATGTGAAATAAGACAAACAGAACTGTGAATTCTGACGAACCTTTTTAAGAAAAGATGTCTTCCTCAGTAGGACCCTGAATATCATCGTTACCTGTTTATAAAACAATGCGATAGACAATTCCACTTAAGGTCGACCTCACCTCCATTTTGCATAAGGAGAACACATTTCCACTTATTGGTTCATGTGTTCAGGTTAGTCTTTATTGTTTAATAAGCATTTTCTCAGACATCGAAAAGGAAATGCTTTTCGTTTTAGAAAATGCCTGGAGTCGCTTTGCTGTACGTGTGATAAGGCCCTATATAAATCTAAGTTGTTGTTGTTGTTAATGGGATCTCTTCTCACAAAACATCATTGTATGAACTCCTTTTATGCTGAGGCTGCCTCGAGGAGGAGGGAAGTAGGGATTTTACTCCTGCTTTAAAAGGAAATAATCAGTCTGCAGGTGGCTGCATAGTGGGATAAGCAAATGGGACTAAGTGTAGCACATGGTTTTCCAAGCAGAATAACACCAACAAGAATGAAGCAGATAAAGATCTTTTGTACAAGCAATGTTCTAAAGAAAAGCCTTGGGTTCCTAACTTGTCATGTTTATGCAGGAAAATCATGGTATGCTTAAAATTACATTTTTCTCCACAGGAACTTCTTACTCTAATGTCAAATGGGAGCAGTATGTAATGTTAACATTTCTATTTCCCCAAAGCATCTTAAGCCAATTCTGAGTCTGTGTTAGGATGTAATGGGCCAAAATAAATCCATGATCTTTGATGCTACACTCTCGACCCTATAATCAGAGTCAATTATTTCTTACCAAAGAGTCTGTCCATGGTTCAGAGTTAATATCTGTTTTTATTTAGCTTTAAGTAGAAAATGAGTTCTTGAAAAGAGGAAGTAATTTAAAGCAGTATTGAATTATTAGATCAAAAAATTATTAGATCAGGGTTTTCTCATTCTCTTTATGCAGCTCAGTTTTACTGGGCAGTTGAAAAATTTTGGCACACCCCATAGAATTTAGAAAATGTGGTCCTTCAAGTCTGTGGTACAATGAAATCAGGATAATTTCAACTCAGTCTGATTTTCAAAGCTAAGTACTTTCTTGAAAAACATGGTGAGAGAGCACAGCTTGCTGAGGGGAGAGTAGGAGATGCTGAAACTCATTTCAAAATACCCCTGCATGTGCTTGGAAAAAAAAAAAAGTATTAGCTACAACAAAGGTATTCACTATTGTAAGATCCTCCACTGCTTATGTTGGCTCCAGAGCGTCTATTCCCTGTTCTTGTCACCTACTCTAATGTGGGGAGGCAGCTGAGTGGCCTCCAGGATAACCATATTGCAGGACAAAAGAAAGAGATGGGATGGAAGGGTTCCAGTTTCAGCCCAGTGGAGCCTGTGCACTGTTGCCAAAGATAACAAAGTAGCATCAAAGGCTGTATGGGACAGCTGCACTGGCAGGGAGCTACAAAGGCAAGAGAGGGGAGAGAGAGAGAGAGAGAGAGAGAGAGACAGACAGACAGACAGACAGACAGACAGACAGACAGAGAACATAGAGGTAAAGGGAAGGAGAAGTAGAAACAAAGAAAAGGGAGAAGGGGTGAGGATATTGTGGGAGAGCAACAGAGAACAGGGTTGCTTGACTAATTTAAAAGGTTCTGAAAACAAAGAAATGGCCCGGTAATAAGTTGGTCATGAACTGAAGTTCCTTCTCAAGCAATTGTGAGGGCAACAATCAGCTCTTTTGTCTGAATTTCCTTCAGGGCCTTCTTGTTAAATGCATCAACTCCCAAGACAACAATTACAAAAGTAAATGAGAATCCCCTGCTGAAAATGAATCAATTCTAACTTCATTAGGGAGTTTGTGGGTATGTGGAGGGATCCAGAGGCTCTGTGTGTGTGTGTGTGTGTGTGTGTGTGTGTGTATGTGTGTGTGTGTGTGTGTGAGCTTCAAGGAGATGACTGAATATATTACAGGAATGATCAGTCATGGAGGATTAGATCAGCTGATCCAAAGCTGTTAGGTGCAACATTGATCTACAGCGGTGCTCTCCACCAGGGGTGATTTTACCTCCCAGGAGACGTGGGACGTGTCTGGAGACACTGTACTTCCATGAGTGAAGTGTGCACCAGGCTTGCCAAAGCCAGCGGGCAGAGATGCAGCTGAACACTTCCAACGCACAGAGCAGCCTAACAGTACCAAGGGGCGTGAGAAACCGGACACATACTCGCAGAGATCTGTGTTCAGACTAGGATTCCACAATTTGCTGGTTGTGTGACTTCAGACGAGTTATTTCAGTGTTTCGCATTTCAGTTTTTTCGCTGGTAAAATGGGCATACTAGTGTTTTCCACCACGGTGGATGTAAGAATCGAATGAGATTCCAAAGGAAGCCAGACGTGCTTTGCATGTGTACCAACTGCCCGTCGCAATGTAATCATTATGTACTGCAAACGTGTACTACTAAAAATAAAAATTTAAATAATAAAGAAACAATAATTAAATGAGATTTCATATGTTGTAAAAGAACAAAAAGAACTATAGCACTCTTGTCAGCATTGGATTGTATTTAACAGATGCTATTTCCTTTTGCTTTTCTTCCAGGGCATAAATCTAGAGCTAAGTAAAACAAAACAATAGCAAAGAAGAATATCCTATTTTCTTCTTCTCTGCTCTGTATATGGAGGTTGGTGTCATTTTCATTATACATAAAAATACATACATTCTTGCAAAACCAATAATAAAAGTAAATTTATCTGGGAATAGAATGGGGAATATTTTCTTGCTTGTATATATTAACAGGAAAAATAGAGCATTTTAATTGCTTCAACATTTATACTAACTGCTTCAATGACTTTTCTCTTTACCAAAATCTTAGGTAAATTCCCATCTTTAGGAATAAGTTCTTTGTGTGTGTGTGTGTGATTGATCGTACCTGTAACGTGCTTGCACTATATTTCTGACTGAATCACAATCTTGTGGAAATCAGTGATGATGGCTCAAATGAGAACAAGAACATGGTATTTATTCAGAGCCTCCTAGGGCAAAGAAGAAAAGCCAACATCGCTTTCATCTGGCAAAGCTCCAAAGCCAGGCAGAGAGTGGGAGAGGTCTACTGTAGAAAACAAGCTGTGGCTGCAAATGTGCTCCAGCTAGAGGTACCCGTAGGGGAAAGCTGGATGTTACTAGCTAGAAGTGGGGCCTCCTGTGAGATTGGTAAGGGAAATACGTTTAGCTTTCTCTGGCTGTTCCTAAATTGGAAGCAGAGGAACAAATCATGGAAGCTACCAATTATTGATCGTGTCCTGATGGTTTTGAGGCTGGAGGCCATGGAGACTGTTGGCTTGGTTTTCTGGGCTAGATGCTGAAGGTTGTAAGTTTTATTCTAATAAATAGTCTGACTGTTGTCTCTGTGTATACTTGGGGCATGGAGGGCAACTCCAAACAGTAAACCTCAGAGCAGGGAGGGCAACTCCTAACAGAGTCCAGTCACCACCCTGTAGAGACAGGGCAGAGTGGATTTAGAAGGATCTCAAGTCTTCATTTGAGTAGGGTCAATACATATGTATGAAAATTACTAAAATTTAAGGAAATAAACACAAGACAGAAAAGACAAGCCAAATAATCATCAGAATCACACCAAAGGGGTTGGAAGAGTTTATGTTCTCCTGAACCAAAATGGAAAGACCTCATAACACATGAAAAATTGAATATTCATAAAGATCCCCTAATAGACCAGACAAAAAGCACACATTAAGGAAAAAAAATAGTTATATTAGGCCTTACCAAAATTTAAAATATTTTCTCTTCAAATGATACTATAATGAAAATATAAATGAAAGCCAGAGACTGAAAGCAAATGTTTGCAAAACAAATAGCCATAACAAACCTGTACCTAGAATATTTGAGGAATTCCTACAATACAACACTAAAAAGACCAATTATCCTCTTCCTAGTACTTTGCACACTTTCTCGAAGGAGATACATGGATAGCAAATAGGTACATTTTTATAAGAAAGATTCTCAACATAATTTCATGTCAGCATAAGGCAAAATAAAAACCAAAATAAGATATGTCTACCTACTTATTAGAATGGCTAAAGTTAAAATGGTGCTTATCCAATGTAAGCAAGAAGGCAGATGCTGGAATATTCATATACTGTTAGTGAGAATATAAATTGGTGCAATTATTTTTAAAAAAGACTTGAACATTTTAAGGAATTTAAACAGGTGCTTATAAAATGACCTGGCCATTCTACAATCATGCAAGGGAAATAAAAGCAAAAGTTCACACAAAGGTTTTTATGCAATATTGATTATCTTTGTGTACACAATAGTTTTATCAACAGGTGATTATATGAATAACTTGTGGCATCGCCTTACACTGTGAACTCCATTTGGCGGCTTAAAGGGACCTATGAGTGCATATAGCAACATAGATGAAACTCAGCATAACTGCCGGGGTTGAAATAAGCCAGACAATAAAGTCTCCATACTTACACTTCTATTTATGCAAAATATTTTTTAAAATGCAAAATAATATATTGCGAAAGAAAGTAAATCAGTGCTTTCTTAGGGATAAAGTGTGCGTGTGGTGGTGTGTTTTATACCAGGATGGAGGTAACTTGTGGGAACATGGAAATGTTCAACACATTGGTTGTAGTCATGGCTTCGTGTGTGTGTGTATGAAGACTTAGAAAATTGTATGTATCAAATATACATACTATATTATACATCAACTATGTTTTTATAAAGCTGAAGAGGTGTCTATAAAGTAAAATAATTGCAAGAGTGGAGACAAAGAATGTAAAGAAAGAGTCTCACACTAAAACGGGATGATGCAAGGCATTCTTACAAGGGAAGAAAGGGATAATACGAGCCTTTAAGGACACGTAGAGTCTGGCTGGGTAGAGTAATGGAAGAGGCATTTCTGGTAAACTATATAAGGTCATCAATATAATAAACGAGAAATCAGTTTTGAGTAACAAAGTAAAAAGTGTCAAATGAAGGAGGTTCAGTTCTGGAATGTCATGCACATAGTTTGCATTTCAGTTGGTAACAGTCTGCCAAAGGGCCGGACAGCAGGATTTGATCAAATTCGCGTTTGGGAAAGCTCCCCAAGGTAGCAATGTGGAGCAGTGATGAAAGGCGGAGAGTACCACAAGTAAGAGAATGACTGCTTGTGTGGAAATGTCTTTTTAAATAATGCTGCTGAGAAAACAGAACAAAGACAGGCCAGAGATTGGGAATTGGAAAAAGAAGAAATTGACATTATCTTTCAGGCATTGGGGGAATCTAGTTTGGGGATAAAAAGAAGGAAGGAGGAATGTCAGGGAGAAAGTTTAAATATTTTGAATCTTCCCAAAGCAGTCCGTTACTCTATATTCCACAGCTCTAGTGATCAATTCTTCTCTTTTAAATCCCCCAAATTATTAAAAGATTGGTAAAAATGATATGTGAATGTGGATATTATTTTACAGGCCGGATTTTCTTTAATTACTACTTTATAAGTTCCAACAAGGCAAGATTTAGTCACGATTAATTTCTCATTTATATTATTAACCTCCTTCATTTAAACAACAAATTCTTTGAGGTTAATGTTGGTTGTTTTCCCAGATCTTAATTTCCAGCAAAAATTACCACTCGCAAAGTACAATGTCAGTAACTATGTATTATTCTTTGGCAACCAAATCAGAAATTTAGTTGTTCTTAATTGTGATTGTTCAGCTACTTTTAATCTTTATAAATGATTTTGGATATTTGAATTCTCCTTAGTTTTACAAGACTATTTTATACCAAACTTAGTCATCTTCTTTTTTTCTTTTTAAAATATTAGGAATTCTTGTCCATTCAAGATTTGATGAAATTAGCAAGCTAAATGAGAATATTCTCTATTTTGGTAATCAGAGACTATATAACTGAATTTATAGTAAAGTCTGCATTATTCAAAATATTTCCGTTTAGGGCCAGATAAGCAGAGTGTTGATTTACATTGGGTGGCAGGTGATTTTCAGACGTAAGGATAAATTTTTAACAGCATGAAAAAATATGAACTAGAAAGAAATATTTCAAAATTATAAATTAAAAATTAGATGCGAAATTAAATTTGAGTTTTAAAGAGTTTAAATATAGATAGTCTTACTGTCAATAGTTCTAGTGTGGATTGAGTTTCAGTTTATGGTGTGTAAAATTTCTAACATAATGAATAAAGTAAAATAACTTTACTTTCATATATTAAGTGTAAGACTAATGAAGCCAAAGATATACATTAATGAGCTAAACAAAATTAGATTGTTTTAAGTTAAATATTTTATAGTATTAATCCCTTTCTATTAACCAGTATATGTGATAGATATTAATGTGTACATAAGTATTTTTAAAGCAGTATAGCTATCTCTTTTGTTAAATACGATACATATTTTATGTCAAAAAGTAATTTAACATCTATGAATATAAATCTGTATCCTTATATAGGTATCAGTTACCTACTTATCCACTTACCTATCTAGCTATCTATCATGTTATAAAATAGCAAATTTCTTAGATCCCGAAAATGGAAAGCTTTGTTGAAGCTTGCAATTTCAAACAAGTATGTTTGCTTAGCTTTGACTCTCCCAGTTAGTTACAACTATCCCAATAGTTTGTGTGTAGACTGTTTTAAATTGATAAAAACTAGTGCGCTGCTGTATATTTTTCTGGACTTGGTGGTCCTTCCCTGCGGCTAGGATGCTATAAGCTTTTGTTTGCTATGCCTGGATTAATAGGTCTGTTCCAATAACAAACTAAAATACTATCCGGGCAACTCCAATGTCCTAAGGAAAATGTGGTCCAAGCCATCTATTTTCTGACACTGGTTTATATTCGCCTATCCACAGTGATGTAAAAAATAACATTGTATAGATGTGTAAGTGACAAATTCTCGACCGAGTCTGTTTCCCAGCCTCCACATCACTTGGCGACTCTGACCAAAGGACTTGCCCACAGTGTCCTCTACATATAGACACAGGCCCGACTTAAACACTTCGGTGGAAATCAAAATAACAGCAATGCTTTAAGAATACATACATGAATATAAAGCCACGCAAAACTGTGAAAAATAGAGTGACTCTCCAAAATCATTTGCTGAAGTGGTAGCACGTCTGCGCTAGAGAAGGTGGTTCTTACTATTCTTGTTACCCGCAGTGTGCTGTCGCCTGTGTACTGGAACACATCCTCAAAACCTAAACCGGAAAAAGACATCAAATAAAACTCAGAACAGAGATAATCAGTGAATTGATAAGAATCGAGTCAGACAATCTGTAACGTGTATTTGACAGAATCTTAAAAAACAGTGATAATAAAGCCAGATGACAATAACTGATTAAAGTAAACAAGTTAATATTTTCAGAATAATTTGTTTAGTGATGTTACACAAATCTCTGAACTAGAAACACAAAGCATCTTCATAATCTAATTACTTCCAAAATTCTATTAACATAACAATCCAATCCTGTCCTTTGCCTGGTATTGTTATTGAGAGCTTCGGTTGTCATGGCAGCAAACTCATTTAGAGAAAGTAGCTGTTCATTTTTATGAAAAGATTTTTGGGTTAGCATAGGGAAATAAAATATTTTGATTCAATAAAAACAGTTGCTATAATATGTTATTATGAAAATAGTCTACAAACAACAGTAAGAAAAAAAAAATCTTTTAAGTATTAGACCACTTGATATTTACAGTGGCATCGTACATATTAAGCAATTTATGGTAAGGATCTAAAACACAAAATACCAAATGAAGAAAACCGCAGCAACATTTGTCAGCATTTGTAATATTTTAACTTGGTAACAAAGTTAATATGAGAGATAAGCAATGTCTTGTATATGACATATCCTCAAGAAATTTTCATTAATAAATGTAAGAAAATACTTACCTAAATTCTAATATTTCTTACATTTATTCCGTTGTTTTCATTGCTACTGAATTTATGAATGTATTTGTGCTCTCAATTATATTTCAATAATTAATGGAAGTCAAACATATATTGGTATACTTTTAATAATTACACACTAAAATGTGAAATCCATACTTTTGATATGAAAAGTGTATAATGATTAATTAACATAGTTTGGATTTAAATTGTTGTATAAGGTCACTGTCACCTAGACAGGCGTTAACCTATTTTATTAATTGAGAGCAAGATATTGATTAAAATATCAGGATGGACTACAGGACTAAAAGTTATACAATACTGAGTTAATTTAGTTACCCACAAATTGCACACTACAAAAAAGAATAACTTTCACTTAAGTTTGATGGGTAAGGAATTTGGATAAAATGACAGATGAATTGTCCTGAACAATGAATTTCAAAACAGGGTATTTACAAGCATATATCATATATTCGCTGCCAAAAGGGAAATAATGAATATTTCCTGAGAGCAGTTTACTTGCTAAAAAATGTTCTAGGAATTTTTTATGTATTAATCCTTAATTCTTAGAAAAGCTCCAGGCCTCTGTCTCATCTATTTTGGGAGGCTAGATTTCTTGCAATTATTCTACACTTCCCTAGGTTACTCAAGAGATCAAGTAGAGTAATATGAAGGCCTGATCATATTTTGGGCATATTTTTTTTTTGTATGCAGTATTTTTCATTTTCCAATCAGTAAAAAAATGTAAGCTATTTTTTTGAAATGCAATTCTTTTATATTATCTCCGGATTTCAATATCCCTATGATGTATAATTTGAGGCATTTTAAAAAGCATTATTAAGTGGTATTACTATAATTCAGTTTGAGGCACAGTGATATTTTTTCTAGCACCTCTGGAAGACGTTGTGTGCTCATTAGGAAGGAAATATTCTGACATCAATACCTTTAGGCAGTTTGGTAGAGAAATGCGCTTGAATATCACCCCATAATATAGACAATCATCTGCGTTTTAAGTTCAGAAAGAGGTAACAGCTCTACTAAATAAAAGTGGGTATTTGTCAGAAGGCTTAAAAACCCACACTCTTCAAAACTTGCAACATTCAGAAGCCCAGAAAAATAATCTCATATAATCCAAATAAACATTCCTGTCTGTCGCATAACCTTTAATTATAATATGGCAACTGTAATTTCACCTAATTAGAAAAGGTGAACCCAATTTTGAATTGCAAATTATTCATTTTATGAAAGCATTTATGAAATTAAAACATCCCCAGACTGACAGAGGCAGTCAGTACATGCTGATGTGCCCTGTGATGTGACGTGTGATGAATTAGGGAGCCACTGAAAGGCTCCTACGTGGAACCATTCACTGATTTAAATGCCAGTAGATAACAGCTTTCCCACCAAGACTTGCATTCACAGTGTATGAAATCTATTATTCTAACACTGTCTAATCTGCCTAAACTATTATTTATTTTTTCAATTATACAGGGATTAGAATACCCACATTTCTACAAAATGATAGCTTAAAAATGTTATTCATGTGAGTACTCTAAACATTTTAAATGAATTTAATTGTAATTAATTTAGGGTTTTTGCTTTGCTTATTCACAAGTCTACTAAGTGTGATGAAAATCTTTATCATTTTTAACTTTCAGGATCTCTGGTGGTTAAAATGCCATTGGTTGCAATTGTAATTTAGTGCAATTAAAAAAATGAAATGCGCAAGTTTAAGAAATGTTAAAAATACAACATCTTTAAAATAATTTGCTTGACAAATACTTGGTAGGCAAATATTTAAACAATCATTTCTAAAAAAAATACTGGTGCAAATAAAACTTCCAGAGTTATCTTTAGAATAGCAATTAAAGGATATTTTTCAGATGGAATTGTCATATCTGAGGAAGATTTAAGATTGTTCATATCTTGGAGTAGTCCAGGCAAGAAGTTTAAAGCTACTCTAAAATATACCCAAAAATTAGTATTACCATACAATGAAATTAATTTATCCAAATTAATTTATCCAATTAAATTAATTTATCAAAAATATACCTATGAAACTTTCAGGGTCTCCATAACCTCAAGGTATTAAATAAATAATACACATATGTAGAAATATTTTGTCTACAAACTCAAAATAAAGGCATTTATGTACTCGCTGGCCTATAAATAAATTCAAAATGTTAAGAACGCACAGCTCATTAGATTTTAGTGTGTCTAACTAACACCGGCAGGCTAACCTTACTTACATTTGTCATCGTTTACTATATTATTCGCACACTGAAAATGAATAACACAAAGCACCAACAAAGCAGCAGACAGAGATCCTTTGTGCCCAAGTTTTCTATCTGCAGTCCCCCAAAATAAAGGGGCGATCTAGGAAAAAATGATCAGGTTTTTTAATAAAACTCAATGTGTTCATTTTCGAATAGAATTTCAAAAGTATACATAAAAGTTATCACCAATGCTGTGAAAGGCATTTTGAGAAAATTTGCAGGCACAAAGGAGAACTGTGGGCATTTTACTATATTTAAGATGTATTACAATTATTAAGTTTTGAATTCCACATAGATTTGGACAGTGGCTGAAATTAAAAAAAAAATTATATTACCTGATTTCTTCATGCTCAGTGAAAACAGAACACTTTTCAAGGCTGAAGATTGACGAATACTAAGAGACCAGGTGAACTGCGACAGATACCTGTAGAATCCCATCAAGGGACCTAAAGGATCAGTGTGACGTAGGAAGGACTATTCCTGACAGATATTGCTAGCCCCACAACTTCTGTGTAAGGATTTAGCAATGTCTCTAAGAAAGAATTTGTAAGGTCCATGAGAACACTTTCGGTAGCAACCTGTGTGCGTGGATTTTTACTCTTCACTCTATGTATTCACCGAGGAAACTTCGACACGAAGCGAGGTCAATCATTCTAAAGTGACTTTTTTAACGGTGGGATAAGGGTTTATATAACATCCACCAGACTATACACAAACGAAAATTTTTGCAGTGGGCCAAAAGAGAAGTAAAATTCAAATAAAATAAGTGGAAAAAGAACTTTAGTTAACCTTCAAACTTATTTTGTCCCATTAAAAATAAAAAGAACATTGGGTTTAAACATTTTAAATTATTAATCGACCAAATTGTTTTAATATTTTGTGGATATACAGTGAGTTCTTTTATGTATTGATAAGTTTGAAGTTGACAGCCTTAGGGGATTTCATTCTTTCTACATTCTTGGTACACAGTAGAATCATTTTTTCCCTTGCTCGTTTGAAAGATGGCAAGTAAAAATCGTGCATTGGCACAAGTTTCCAATGTCAATTATCTCATTTCCATTTTTATTTAGTCACAATCTCATTTTAGTCAACTCTACTGAAACTATTTCTATAAGAATTAGAGAGACCCGATGGCTCTTTTGAGGGGCACTGGCAGGCAATAGAAAGAACATGACTGAACTTTTTGTGAGTGTTGCCAACATACGTATTTTTCCTTGAGGATTAACCTTTTTCATATAAATATTTTTTATTCATTTTCTGAGTACATATAAATTTTCTCTCACATGAAATGAAGCATGTAATCATAACACCTAAGAACAGGTGCACTTTCTCCCTATGTCTAAATTATGATTTTTTTAAATTATTTTTTAACCTTTGAACATATCTGTTTTTGGAATTAAATGAGTGGATTTCTTTGACATCTAAGTTGGCAAAAAAAATAAATTTAGTTTTATTTATTCTTTATACACACACACACACACACACACACACACACACACACACACTCACACACCACACACACATACCGGCTAAATGTAAGGGAATGAAACAAGTAAAATAATATGAAGAGCAGAAGACACCCAACAAAAATTCACTACATCTCTGAGTTCTGCCTTATTATTTCACATTAAACTGCAAGTCTCAGGAGAACGCATTATGTATGTCCTTCAGTTCCACCAGCTCCATTGCCAGTCTTGACGCTTGTGTAGTGAAGTCTCTGGGGTCATTGTTGACTTTATCATTTATTATCTAGCTAAATTTGAGAAAATGTTTGTCTTCTCTGAGTTTTTAGACGTCTGAGCCCCTGCCATGTGCGTAATGGTATCTAGCTAGATGATCTTTATGACACAGCAGTTAACAAACACAATTTTTCTTTGTGCTACATCTGGTGCACAGTATGAGCTCAGTAAGTGTGGCAACTATGACTATGTTAGTTGCATCTCCCAAACAGATTGGAAGTTGCTCTCTGATAACATCAAGTGGCGTAGCTTATTGCTAGTCTGGTATTTTGTGTATCTACAAGGGCTACTAAATACTTCATAGCAATGATAATATTTCATAGCAATGACATTATTCCCTGTCAATGAATATGCAAAACATCATCTTAAATATGGATAAAAGTGCTCCTCAAATTTGTTTGGAAGCTTCGACTGACATGATAAATGCACTTGGGGTTAAATTGAGAGTCAATACAAATGAAATGAAAAGATGAAAAATGAAAAAGGATGGAGCCAGAATGGAGAGTTTTAAAAAGGGAGAAAAATTTTAAAACTGGCAGGTATTTTTGTAATCCATGCCTCCCCACTTAAAATAATCAAAATAAATACAAATTTTCCTTCTAGACACACAGAAAACACACATGAATATATTTCCCTTTAAAAACACATGAAATATATAAATATATTATAAAATATAACTTTTCTTCAAAATGTAATTGAGTTTGCCTCTCTCAGCAACTATACTTTCATGACTTTGAAAAAGAAGACAAAGCTTTTTTGTCCGTGATTGTCATATGTAATAATCACGTTCATCTTGGTGGAATTGATACAGGTAGATACTGCTCTTTCATCATTGTTACCTCCCCTCCCCTCCCTGCTCTCCTGTTTCCCTCACCCCACCCCCTTTCCAATCTTCACAAAGTCTACCTCCCAGTTTCTTCGAATCCAAGTTTTGTGTTTTGCTCTTTATTTATATTTGAGTTTCTCGCATAAGAGAAACCATGAGATATTTAACCTTCCATGTCTGATTTATTTCACTTAACAAAATGGTCTCAAGGTGCATTCATTTTCTCACATATGACTCAAATTTATCTTTCTTTATTGCTCAGTAGCACTCCATTGTGTGTATATATATATACATATATATATGTATATATATAATAAATGGGTAAAGAAAATGCGGTATATATATATATATACATATATATATGGGTAAAGAAAATGCGGTATATATATATATACATATATATATATATACCGCATTTTCTTTACCCATTTATTTCTTGATGGACCTGTAGCAATTATGAGTTCTGTGCTGCTATAAACATGTATATGTATATATCCTTGTAATACGATGACTTTTTTAAGTCTTTTGGGAAGATACCTACAAAAGGTAAAACTGGGTCAAATGGAATTTCTATTATTAGCTTTTATAAAATTTCTGTTTTATTAGTACATGTTTGCTGTGTATAATGATTGCATACATTGTGGGAAATTGTACATGTACATACCACATCTTAATTCTTTTTTCATCCCCTTACTTTTATTTTTTTTGTGGACTCTCCATACCGATTTTCATAGGATTTGTACTAGTTTACATTGCTACCAACAATGTAGAGGTGTTTTTAGAAATTATACTTATTGCATTGACATTATGCTTAGCTCTTCTCAGGGAATAGTGGGAGAAATTTGGAATATCTATCTTTCTTTTGTCCCAATGCCCATTATGGAATTAAAAAAATGACCTCATAATTTTTTGTAAGAATAACTTGATAACGGCAATGAATAGGCCATTTTTGTGTCTTAAACAATCCCAAATCATCATTATTTCAAAATATTTCCAGCTCCTGCCATGTAACACCCACATCAGAAGTGAGAGTAGCCAAGATATGACAGAGCCTGTCTATAAAGGAATCATAATGTTTATACATGAGCTGTAAAGAATAACACAGATCAGCAAAAGCTAAGTAGGAAAGATAAACGGAATTTTGTGTAAGAATTCCATGCACGGAGCCGAAGCAATGTCAGGTACAATATTAAGTTTCCTTTATAAAATATATTCAACAAGAATATATTTTACTTATAGTCACAACAGCATTACTAGCCTACAAATAGGAGGTGATGGGATCAAGGAATAGTGAGATGTAAACTGTAAATGTTTGTGATTTCTGCTCTGCTCAGCACTGTAAAATTTTCTGGCCTGAGTTTTAGCCCAGTTTTGTGCAGCTAAGTTAAAGCAGTTTCCAGTGCAATTTTATAGCTACAGTGAATGCCTTTCAAATGGCAATGATGATTCCCCCAAAGTTAACCTGCAACATTTAGCCTGTTTAACCTATTTTGGAGACAGAAAGAATTGCATGTACTTTAGAGGATATAGGCTTCAAGGTAACTTTTAAAAATTGTCCTTCAATGAAAGTGAAATTTTCTAGTATGTCCTCCAATACTCAGTAGATTTAGGAAAAAAAAAAAAAAGTGAGGTGCTTTACTTTCTAAAAAGAAAAAAATGTGTTTTGAGTTATAAATTTGCCATTCCAAACAATGCCACACTTTAACTGTCAATCAAAGTACTATACAGTATCCGAGCAGAAAATACAAATTTTATAAAGTTATTTTTGTTTCTAAAAATCCCCAACTACCAAGAGAGGCAATGAATGCCGAAGTTTTTTTCTAGTGATCTTGCAATATAAACAAATTCACAGACATCACTAAGAAATTACAACCAAACTGTAATTACACAGACATCACCAAGAAATTACAACCAAACTGTGCTCAAGTGTTGGTACTTTCTTGACATGTGTTATTTCTCAAATCAAATCTCACGAATAATTGGAGAATCTATTTTAATCCATTACTAATTTCTAATAGTTAAGACATTAGGCATGTCTGTTGTTTTTTAAAACAAGGCTGCTTATGCACTGCTACATGTTGTAACATGTTGTTACATGTTGTACTTGTTGTTTAGAGATAGATAGATAGATAGATAGATAGATAGATAGATAGATAGATAAAGTTTATGTGTCATACCGGAGTCAAAGTTTGAAAAGCATCTGTCATCTTTGCATGCAAAAAAAGATCAGATATATTTGAACTAAATAAAACCATTTAAAAATAAATAAATAAATAAATAAAACCGTTTTTATATAGCTTTAACTTCATTTCATAAATAATTTAATTATAAAGAAATTGTTACATGCAAATTTGGAAAAAAGTAAATGAATGTATTTTAAATATATTACATTATTAGATAAATTAGAGTATAAGTAGAAGGCATAAACCACCCAATTTATGTCAACAAATAGTAGTTAGTGTAAATATTTGTTACCTTATAATATAATATAAACTAGCACCACTTTGTATTTACAGCATGGTAGGCATGTACTCTTTTTCAGTCTGGCTTCTGTCAGTTATGACAACTAATAGAGATTCATCTGTATTTAATTCATGTATCAACAGTTTATTTCTAGTGTTCAAGAGACTCCATTATAAGAATAAGCCACAATTTGGCGGGGGGGGATTCATCTGTCCTTTTTTCTTTTTTTTTGTCCTCTTCTACATTCCACCTAGCAAAAAGAAAATTGCAACAAACTTGAGTACAAAACTTGCTTTAAAACTGACCTAGGTTTGTATGATGTTTTCTCTTTTGCGTTACATATCTAATGGAATGGCTAAGTGTGTGAAAGGTTTATATTTAACAGTTTAAGAAACTATTAAACCACTTTTGTACCATTTTATAAATATGATTCATATACTCATACAGCCTATATGTCCATCAGGAATGTTTAAGAGGTCTAGTTTCTCCAAATATTCCCTACTATTTAGTATATTTCTCTTCAGTTTCCTCCATTCTAATAGGCGTTTTGTGGAGTTTAATTATGCATTTGATTCACATTTCCTTAATCATTATTGATTTTAAATATTTTCTTATGGACTTATTTCTGTGTGTAAATTTCTGTGTTCATGTATCTTTAATTTGCAAAGCCATATACAGTGACTTAAATTTTATTTCTGCCGTTAGAGAAGATACAGCTAAATTTTTTGAATCATATACTTTTTCTTATGCTGTGAAAATAATTTACATGAAAGGGAAAAACCTACTTTGAATACAAACGCCATGTTCATTTCCCCATCCTCGCCCCAGATTTCTCTCAAGCCAGAGCATATATTCTTGCCATTCTTGCCTGGGCATACACTGCGTCCATCACTCTCTGCTGGTCTGTCGCTTTGTGAGTTCACCTTGAGTTTCTTTGTTTGCAGTGATATTCACACCCTGTCTGTGCCAATCATAGAGAATTACATGGTCCACAAGGCAGCTTTTCTTATATCCATCTCCCCGCAAAGTGGGGGGGAGTGAGAAAAAAACAGGACTTTATATCTTAGAAAAGACTCAAGGTCAAAATTGTTGAAAATCACTTTCCACGTCTTTCTTTTTGAAATTCCTTTGTTGAACAGACAAAGTCATGTTAGTCCAAGAAAGAGAGAATATCTTCCTGTTCATGCTCAAACTTCCATATTCAACAGTGGACAAAAATATATCACTTTTTTTTTCTTATGAGCTTACAGGAAAAGATTTCTAGACAAGAAATGCAATACCTCTATTCCTGTCACATGAAAAGCACTCTTAAAACAGTACTTAATATTCTGCCTATCTATTAAGAGAAACATTTATGGACAAAGGCAGACATCTAGTTTCACTTACCTGAAAAAATCCTTTAAAACATTAGTTGTATTTCTGTATAGATAATTTAGACACAAATTTTATGAAGTTGCTGGGGATATGCAGACTAAGTTTTGCGTGGAAAGGCTTTGGAATTTAATATAACAATTGTTGCTGTTTCTCTTCAGTAAAACATCATTTAATTGGTAATCACTATTTATGTTATTTTTCAAAATGTCTTTTTAAAAAATATAGCCAAGCAAAATCAGGCCGGTCTTTAGGATATGTCTTTCATTTCTGTTAATAAGTAATCTGTTATTTTTCTTTAAATCTTGTTTTCTTTGGATTTGGTACAGAGTTTCTAAGTGCCAGAGGAAAAGGTCCCATTCTAAATTTTGCCCAAGTCCAGTGTAAAAATCTATAGCTGATAAAAAAAAAAATCCCCTGACAGCAAGTATATGACTGTTTTTATGCACTTAGTGCTTCAACTAGGTTACTCTTTTCAGGAAAACAACTTTAAACACTATCCTTAGTCAAATAATGAAATTCCTCTTTAAAAATTGAATTGCTTGACTCTTTAATTGGTTTCAAACCTCTTGGGAAGGCAATATACTTCACTGAGTATCTAGTTAAGGCTCTGAGTATGCTCCACAAGATATATCTACGTATCACATACGTACACTGAGTAATAGCACAATTGCAAGACATTCTCAGAACGCAGGGCCTGTGGATCCCAGTTAACTAACAAGCTTCAGGATGCAACACTCATGCATGTAAATTGTTTCCTCCTGGAGGGCATGTAGATATGTGGATGGTGAAGTGGAGCACAAACGTTGTGACAAAAATTTAGCTCCCAGAACTTGTGAGGATGAAAATGTTTACAGTAAAAAAAAAAGTCTGATTACTAATGTACATAGAAGAATATTGCTATGATGAGTCACACTACCTCTACAGTAGATTTTCTTAATTGGTAAAGTTCGTTCCATGTAGTCATCAGCCAAAAATTATATGTCAACTTTGACAAGATGTGAACTTACATAAACTGCAAGGAGAGTATCAGCAGTGATGGTTTCTTGAGGGTTAGTTCTATTTATTTTGGCCCCTTATTTTAGCAGAGTGCACAAGATGCTCATTATATTAAACTATTAGATGGGTATATATGTCTGTATGCGTACAATATAAAATCAACGCAGTTCAAACTACAGTTATACGTGTTTGTGCATCCATTATTAAGCCCATTTTGTAATATTTGAATTATTTTGTTTCTATCTAACAATATATCTGTGCATTTTCCTAGGTCTACCACACCCCACAAATTGAAACAGTTGGACAAGTGTGCATCTCAACCTACGCTTTCAACCTTGCTATCATTTCCCAAACATTGAAACTATCCTTTTGTAGTCTGCTCCTCATTTTCAAATTATTGTAATTAGGATGTGCAATATTACAGTATACAGATTAAGTTTATTCATTTCTATACAAATTTTACCCAGTTCCATGTGACTAAGTCCATGAGATACTGGGTAATGGAAATGAAATGTAAAAATAATTACCATCGGGGAACATTTGCTTTCATGCTACAGAATATAATTGTCCACAAATGTAATTCTTTTGCTACTGATATCAAAACAAAAGTTCATGAAGAAACTTTTTTCATTGTCTTCAAAGTATTCTATGACTCATTGCTGGGCTTAAAAAAACCTCAGTACAGCAGTTTGTGCCCAAATTGTAAGCTATATATCAACTGTATTAGAAAAGAATAAGAAAAAAATTAAAAAATAAAGAGCAGAAGAAATAAACAGGCTATATTGTAAGATGCAAGAATTGGCAACAAAATTGGTATATTGTATATTTCCCTAAAAACCTGCAGCACAAAACAATATCAGAACGAATATAATTTTTATCTTCTGTACATTATCATCCTTCAAATTGCAAGTGACCATTAAAGTTCCATTCTGTCTTCTATTTTATTTATAAATGACTTTTAATAGGCACTTCTCGATTTTGCTATCCAGCATCTGTTAGCTCTATGTTTATACATATCATCCTAAACATTTTTAATGTTCTTCTATATCTTTAATCATTTATCCTAGCCTCCTTATTTATTCTCTATTCAATAACTTTAGTCAGAAATCTTGAATTCTCAGCACCACACAAATACAATTAATTTTGGAAGAAAAGACAATTATCCTAAGAATAACTTTCAGATAATTGAAGAAGTATCCAGTGATGTGACAGACAATTAAACTGGATTGATAAAAACCATCATTGGCTAATCCAAACTTAATAAACACAAAGGATAAGAAAGAATAACAAATTCTTCAGTGAACAAAGGAATTTTATTCACTGGAATGAGTAAAGTGATAGCGTTGCACCTAATAGAAAACTGTCTTGCACAGAGGCCAGATGGTACTTCATCAAATAACCTGTATATTTCTTCCTTCCTCTTCCAAGTACTTAATATCTGGAGGTCCCTGAGAGAAAACGCAGGGATAAGCAATACTTATTCTGTACTTCCCAGAGATAAAGTAGTATAAGTGGGCAAAGGGAAGAATCCTGATAGCACAAGGGAGTGTAAGTAATGGGCTTCCCCTGGTGAGTGTTAACTAAATAAGCAGGAGATCTTGAAAGCAGAGATGAATACTGTGGGATAACTTAGATTAAACCTGGACAATCACTAAAGATCTAAATGCAGTTTATATATATATATATATATATATATATATATATATATATATATATATATATTCACAGACAAGCTGTTCATAATTTAAGAAGACAAATACCTTCTCAAACTTGAGAGGCATCAGCCACTATACTACTAAATTATAGTTCTTGAAAAGCAATTGCTAAAAGCATACTACAGCCCGCTGAGAAATTAATCAAAATTAATTTCTAGGCAATCCAATTCTCTGAGACTAAGTCATCTGTTCATTTATGCAAATTCAAGGAGGATTCTCCACCCTTCTCTGGAGTTCTCATTCTGCACAGCTACCTCTTGGCTGGGACTCCAGTCTGCACATTCAAATAGCTTTAGCTTCTCTGGACTCCAGATCTATTTCCTTGAACAGGTTGTTTGGCTCGGAATGGGGTTCTTCTGTCTTTGCTCCCAGAGGGGACTCTTTCTCCAGCTTTACCCTGGGTCAGTCTTGGAGTTTTTTTCTGTTTTTCTCTCTCAGGGTCACTGTTCCTTCTTAGTTTGATGACCGAGATTTGAATGCCAGTGTTCCATATATTTAATCTGTTTTTCCCCAAAGAGGGGGCTGGGGATTTAGCTCAGTGGTTAGAGCACTTGCCTAGCAAGTGCAAGGCCCTGAGTTCAGTCCCCGGCACCAAAACAAAACAAAACAAAAAAATGAGAAGAGGAGTCCTTTTGACCACATCTTAAATAGAAACAAACTGTATATTCTTTCAAACGATTTTATGTATCTATAGCTATGTATCTATCTATCTATCTATCTATCTATCTATCTATCTATCTATCTATATTCATATCGGTCATGCATAATATCTTATTGAAAATATGTGTTTGTATGTTCCTGTGCACATATAATTCTATTTTGTTTTCTTTTTTTCCTTCAGTGTTCAGAATTTTTTATGACGCTTGGGTACTTTTTATTAGAAAACAGTTACATCATATTTGACCTGAATTTAGAGCTCTGAACTGTTTATATCTTTGCAGCTTCTGTTTTCAGAGTACAGATGTTGAGATGAAAAAGTGTAGAATTCTAAAAACAGTGTAGAAGGTTAGTTTGCTTCATGTGTCTTAGCGTGCAAGAGCCACCAGATTATTGGAAATATTGCTGAAGGGGAGAATTGGTAACTGTCAAATGTCCTTCTGCATATCATTTGTTCTCTTTATTCATTTTTACAGAATGACTTAAAACATCTATGTGTATATAAAATACGACCGCCTAGTAAACTATAATCAATACAAGTAAACAGTAAAGGGAAAGACGGGTTTATTTATTGATAATTAATATAAATGATCTACGTCAGTTTTCTAATTTATCGTTGCATTCATTTTTACTATTATTAATTACAGTTTCTAAATGGTAGAACATGTAGTTTAGTTTCCATGATATGAAATGGTCAACAGGACCTGCTTTCAAATAATTAAGAAATATATCAGTCTGAGCATGTGGCCATTCATTCCTATCTTTACAGCAAATATATTAAATCCATCTCTTATGCTTTATCAGCAGAAGCTCAAGAATATCATTTATTTCACATCAATAAAACCTCCTGATTTAAATGCCTTATGGAATAGTTTTTCTAGGTTTTCTTCATTTACTCATATATTTATATCATAAATGTTATTTCTTGATGATAGCATTTTTTCAAGCAATTAAAAAGAAACAGGATGGAAAGAGGAATAAGGCCATTATTTCATGGC
The DNA here is from genome assembly GCA_004026905.1 of Hystrix cristata. Taxonomy (NCBI): domain Eukaryota; kingdom Metazoa; phylum Chordata; class Mammalia; order Rodentia; family Hystricidae; genus Hystrix; species Hystrix cristata. Next base: position 30,343 of record PVJO010016963.1, read on the forward strand.
CTAGGAAAGGAGAAGAAAAATATTAGATATCAAAAATCAATAAATTTCATAATTACTTTTCCACTTGCGTGACAAAATATAAATCTTTTTCATTAATAATCAATTCGCATTTCTACGCAAAGGAATAGGCATTTGGCAATCCTAAATTCACATCTGCACCCAGTCAACTAGGTATTGGACAGAGCTCCAGGACAATCGCTTTGTTTCCTGTGACTTACCTGATAATGTGGGATTTCAGTCTGACCTCAGGAGAAGTAGCAATTCCGTGACAGGTTTTCTGCCCGAGACAGTTTCTTGAGACACAGTCTCATGTGCGAGGTGAAGTGGAAAATTGAGACAATTCTCTAGACAATTAAAGCTGTTATTTAGGGTTGCATTACCCAGAAAGTTGCATTAATTCTCTATTTCACTTTTCATGTGTAGGCATCTTGTTACTAGTAGAGAAGTCGTGTGTATGTGGTGGTATGTGTAGTGTTGTATTCAAGTAATTCTTTTAATATGGAGATACACACTTTGTCAAGCTGTTCTTAAATCCTAATGGGGTGAGGAGTAATCTTGTATTCTGTTTTAAGTTTTTGCATTGTCCTCATTAATGATATACTTAATGATGATATGATCAGACCTTTAAGTCTTCAATTAAAAATAAACTGACCTGTTATTTTTGTCAGAAAACCAAATTTTGAATAATTTGAATAGTTAGGAAAAAAATTAAAATGTTCATGTACTGAAACTCGTGTCTATCATTGTGCAAATTCTTACTTCTTGTGTTTTGTATTTGTATATTTTTGCAATAGTATATTAATTCCGACCCCCCACTTCACAGTCACAATATAGACACATTTGCATACAAAAGTTATGAATGCAAGATATTCTAAAAATACAAACAAAAGGTCTGCATGATCAAAGTTAAGATTAGACATTAGAGTACTGCTTGTAAGGAAAAATTCTGGCTTTGAATCATGCATGAAATAAAAATCAATGAAATAATGTGAGACAACCATGCAAGTCCTCCTTTAATGAATTGTGTCTTAATAAACACCACATTCATTAAAAACCTTCATCCAAAAATATTATCTGCACCTTCACCATGCCACGTTCCTCTGATTAGAAATTTCACTTTACTAAAGCATGAAAAATGGATGTGAAAGTAATGAACTATAAAAGCATTTGTTATTGCCTATAAATGAACATATTTTTATTTCTGCATTGGAACATCTGAATTTTAGGACAATATTTTTGCAGCATTGAATTTTCTTTGAGTAATTTCTTTAAAATACAAAATTTAATTTAAGTAGATATAAATAACTCTATAGTAATGTACCTATTAACAATCATATGTTATTATTATACATATAAGTAACAGCAAAGTATTATATATAAATACTCTCTACCTTATGTATCCCCCCTTATAAATATATATATATCTCCCTTAGCGAAAGTTTTCCACCTCTTATGAATGAAATAAGTTCGTATATAAATTTTTGTCTGTGTGTGTTTACATTATTTAACTTCTTTCTTTGCTCTTTTTCAAGTTCCTAAAATGGATAATAAATAATCTGTAATTAATGAAAAGTAAGAGGAAATTCAATATTCAATGTGTGTTAGTTTCTAAAACATTATAAGAACTTTTAAAATAGATAATATACAGAATAAGAGAATTGATATATAGAAGTACATTTGCAAACTTCTGAAACACATGTGCAATTTATTATAGATTTCTCTTACTGGTGAATGGGTATCTAGAGTGGGAACAAAAATAAAATAAGTTTAAAAATAATCTAAACAAGTTATAATACTACTAAATATCCAGGTTATGATTTATTTGGGTTGGTTGACTAGTAACACATTTCTTAAGAATAAGAAAACAAATGAGAAAAAATTTATAATGTCATGCAATATCTAAGATCTGTTCTCATCTCACACAAATTTTAGAGTTTGATAAGTGTCTTTTTGGTTGTTGTTTTTGTTTTTGTTTTTCAGACAGTTTTGTGATGTAGTTCAGGCTGGTCTTGAATTTACTATATAGCCCTGAACTCTATTATTAATTAAAACTCTCATTGAATATTTATGGTAATAATTAGTAGTTTTGCTAAACAAATGCAATCCTTAGATCAGATTCTCCCGGAATTATCACAAATTGCCTAAAAACAAATTTTGTTTTATATTCATATTATTTATTTCCTTATATTTATTTTGTACTTGGGATAAAGAGCAAGCATTTTCATGAAAAATGACTAATTTAACAAATCAGGAATTAAATCGAATGGTCAAATATTGTAGGGGTGTTTCTGTTCATCACTTATACTACTTCTCACGAGGGTATTAATATTTTATGATTGAATTCTGCTAGCAGTAGGTAGATGCTCAAAGATTACAGAATGTGACACACGGGGGCACAATCAATGATAAATCATCCTTCCAGTTCTTACATGGCAAAAAGTTTCATTGTGTGGTTATAATTCCAAAATAGTGACGATAAAGAGAAGTATGCAAGTATCAGAATGGAGCTGTATACTAAGAACATTTTAAAATGCATTTTTTTCAGTAATAAATTCTATGTGTAATGTGAGTCACTTTTTGATTGCTGGAATAAAATACCAGACACTCACAATTTTAGAAGAGGTTTAATTTTGGCTCATAGTTTCAGGGGGTTCAATCCATAATAAGCTGGTTCAAAGGCAGAAGTGAAGTGGCAAATGAGCCTTGCACATGAAAGATGGATACTCAATTCAGAGGAGCTAGGAAGCAGAGAGATAGAGATAGAGATGATAGAAACAGAGAAAGAGATAGGAGAGAGAGAGAGAGAGAGAGAGAGAGAGAGAGAGAGAGAGAGAGAGAGAGAGGGAGGGAGGGAGAGAGCACACCAGGGTGAGAGATTTCCACTGCCAAAGCACATCCCCAGTGGCCAAACTTCAACTCGACTTCCCTACCTGACACCACATCATTCAGCTATTGATTAACCCAACAAGGAGCATAATGTCCCCTTGAGCCAGTCACCTCCTAAATGCCACACAACTGAACATATGAGACTTGCAGGGAATATTATTGATCTAAACTATAACATTCTGCTCCTGGCTGCCAAAAGGCTCAAGTCCATCTCATTATGCAAAATGTATTCAGTTCATCTCCAAGAGTCACCAAAGTATCAAAACTTCCAGCAAAGTCCAGGTTGAAAGTCTCCAAGACACAAGACAAAATATTATCTGTAATTTCCTATAAAAATCAAATTATTTCAACATACAAAAGCATAAAATAAATATTCTAATCCAAAATGAGAGGAATTGAAGGCATAGAGAGAAATCGCACCAAAGAATGCTGTTAAGCCAAAGGCAAGCAATCAAGTTCTACAGTTCCTTGTCCAGCACCTTTAGTCCAGCACCTTTGAATTCAGCCTCATACAAAATCTGAAGACATGAGCAAAATATTAACAAGTTCTTTGACAGAAAGTTACATGGATGGCTCTAGTCCAATTCTAATAGAGTTCTCAGTTCCATGTAAAACCCCGTGAGTCTAGATGTTATTGCCCATATTACTGTCAGTATTCTGGTCTTCTGAGCTCTGGCTTGAATCACCCATTGCTCGGCTTACAGCATTGCAGAATGTCTCCAGCCTGCATCTTCAAACCTTTCTAGACTTTTCCCACACGGGCTGGTACACACACAGCAATGGTTCCATTTCTCTGATATTAATGTTCTGTTTAGTCATGTTCCATCATTGGGACAAAATGCCACACACTCACAATTTAAGAAGTCTAATTTTGGCTCATAATTAGGTCCACAGTCAGGTTGGCTCTAAGGCGCAAATGGCATGGTGAAAAAGACTTGCAGAGAAAACATGCTGAACTCAAGAAAACTGGGAAGCAGAGAGAGGAGGAAAGGGTAAGTCATATACACTCCAAAGGCATACACCTATCAGCCCACCTTCTCCAACATGGCCCTACCTTTGAACATCACATTCAGCTATAAACTTGTCATAGTAAATTGATCCACTTATGATTTTTGCATGATCCACTAATCATCCAAATGCCCACTTCTGAACATATGAAATTTGGGGGGAATGTTTTGGTTCTAAGCTATACCAACTGTACTAGGTATCAGATATACAGAAATTAGCAAAAGAAAAGTCAAATTTCCATCATCAAGGAGCTTGTTTCTCCGTGATGAGAAAAATAATAAGAAAATAAAGTAAATATGCTAACGTACTAAGTAGTAATGAATGCCATGAAAACAATTGAAACCCAGTAAAATTACTGGCAAAAGAGGGCTATTGTATTTTGCTAGTCTCCATAAGGGGATATTTACATAGAAGAGAATGGAGTGAGGAAGATAACTATGGAATTATCTACTATGACATTATCCTAGTCATAGAGAAAATGATGTACACTGATGCCTTGCATAATTTTGAGGAAAAATCAGGAGACCAATAAAACAGCATTTGAGTGAATGGCAATGATGTTAGGAAACATGCTCAGATAGCCAAGAGACCAGCTATATATTCAAGAAGAAATTACAGAATAATAGAAATAGAAAGATCAGCTAGGAAATTATTGCTGTGCTCAGAGAAAAATGAAAGAGGTTTGCATCAAACTACTAAGGTTTCATTGACGCAAAATAAAAATTAGTGAAATATATTCAATAGTACTGAGAAAATTTGCCAGGATGTGGGGCCTGACAGAAAGGATTCAGAAAGGATTTCAGTTAAATTCCATATCTGCTAACAGCCTTCCCAATTAAAGATTAGCAAAAATATATTCCGATTTTATATGAAAAGTTATATTTTTATTCTAAATAAGTGTTGACTCCACTTGGAATTTATTGGATGCAGAATAATTATGTGTGGAGAGATGAGTTTGCATTCTAAATTTCTTTTTTGATAAGGAACTACTATGTCACATGTCTTTAAATGGATAGATTTTCAAATGCAATATTTGGCTGGAATTCTTTCTATTTGCAACAATTCTTTCCCTCTGCTATCATTTGGGAAAGTGTCCTTCAAAGATCCATGTTTTATTTATTTTTTAATTTTAAATTTTTATTCATACATGTTTGTAGTACATAATAATTAAATTCATTGTAGGGAATTGGTATTGTACATAATACATCTCAATTCTTTTTTCCCTTCCCTCTATGCCCTTGCATTTTTCCAGCATCAGATTTATTTATCTTATAAATCTTTGTAAAGTTAATTGTAATATATACCAATCAACGACCATGCTATTAGGGCAAAAAACATAAAGCACATAATACAATGATACTAAATCAAGCACATTCATAGGTACATTGTAAACTTATAGAACGCATATAACAATTATACTAAAATATAAAACACATAAGACAAAAAACATACAAAACATACAAGACAATTACACTAAATCGAGGTACACTTATAGAGGAATTATCCATGCTGGATTATAACAAATTTTCTCTCTCACTCTCTCTCTCTTTTCCTAGTATCTGTCTTTTATTTTGCACTGTTTATCTATTGAGTTTCTTACATAAGAGAAACCATGCCACATTTAAGCTTGTGTGTCTGATTTACTTCACTGAACATTATGGCCTCAAGGTGCTGGTTCCTAGCTCACGGCGATATGGGGAGGTGTTGAAATTTTAAGAGATGTGGGCTCCTGCGATGTCAAGTTCCTTGCAGACATGTTCTTGGTGGGACTATTAGGACTGCAGTCATTTCTTTTCACTCCCTCTCTCACTTCCTACCATGATGTGAAGTGTTTTCTCCCATGTCTTCATGGCACAATACTGTGTGTCCACAGGTTCAAAACAACAAGGCCCAGTGTCCAGGATGGAAACCTCCAAACCAGGAGTCAATACAAGAGCTTCTCTGTTTTTAAATTGAACATCTCAGGTATTTTGTTGCAACACTTGAAAGCTGAGTATCCACACAAGATAACCAGTTCCTTTCAATCACCTGTTGAATGACATTTATGAATGAAAGATTTCCTATGGTTAATAGCACGGACCTTGAAGTAATCATGAATAGTTCCTTTATGCAAAGCTTCTAGATCTGAGAGATCAGCAACTTTAATTGTAATTGTGTAGGGGAAAGTTCTGAAGGGTATATCCATATTGATTGATTTCACCTCCTTTTACTCATCTAAACATCCTTCTGTCGAGGAAGTTTTTCAAGATAGAAGATAATCTTCAAACAAAAAGTAATCTTACATTTTTATCATTTCTCTTTCATTTTCATTCCATTTCTCTGTCAAAAGCAGAAATTTAAGTTGCCTTTCATAAAGCAATCCCGCATATAGGTGAAAAAACTATTTGTGTGGTTACTGTTAGGAAATACCATCATGTGAAACAAATACTTGAAGTGAGCAAAAAAATATAGAAAAGTGAAAACATTCACCTATCTGTAACATACATATTTACTTTTGTAGTGGTCTAGTCTTTTTTATTCATTTTCTTTCCAATATTCTTCTGTTGTAATCGTGCAGAGTAAGACTGACAAATATCAGCTGAGAATATTGCCAAGTAGATAAATATCCTAATATCTGCCTATTAGGAGTCACAAAATCACAGAAAGAAAAGGGCCTTTTAACACCACAATGCAATATAAACCCAACATATTGGAAGTTTAAAACTGATTATCTAACACTTCTTTGGATAATAGCATTGTTTAGGAATTTCTCCTCAAAATAACTAGTCTCTAGCAGATGAATGACTTTAATGCAATCATGTATGCCAGATCTACACATTTTAATAATTCACGAAATCAATAGTGTAATTTTATCACGTATTAAGATATTTAGCATGATGAATTTTAACAAGTTCCATCGATGGCCTCTTGCTTCTGCATTAAAAAATATGATCTTGATGATACTCAAAGCATTTTATGTCCAAATAAACTTCACTTACGTGACTATGGCATAAATAAACAAACTGTATTTCATATTTATCCATACATTCAGCTTCTTTTTGGATGCTTCAATTGTAACAAAATTTTTGGGAAATGCTTTAATACTCATCAAACTGATTTTTAAAGGTCGACTTCCCCACCCACGTTTTCAGGAGATTATTAATGCACCTGGTTTTTAAAAACCTAGATAATGAATTACAGCATGAATGTGCTGTAAATGTTAGCTTTTACATAAATTTAACTTTTTATTAATTTTGAACACTTCCTCAAAAGCAATACTTTAGACTACAAAGTAGGATTTTTAAAACATAGGGTATCCTAGAAATTATTTGATTTTAGAAAAAATAAAAGAATAAAATCTATCCGTAGTCTATACTTCTTTCCCTAAATTCATCAAGCAATACAAAAAATTCCTAGATTACATTAAAATTACTGAATTATCATTAGGAAATATATGTGACTATGCTTTTATGTGTTTTTTTAATTTAAATGCAAAAGCATATTTACGATTTAACACAGTCAATAATTCCTTTTGATTGCAATCATTCTTCTAAGAAACTAAATTGAAGAGAAACTACACTTTTGAAATTAATACTTCATGTATAAATAATACGAGACTATTGGAAAGGAGGAAGGAATAATTGAGTAAAAAAATAAAATAGAGAATTAGGGGGAGAATATCAAAGGAAAACTCTAGGTTACTGTGCTTATTCTCTGCCCGAGATAGTTAATATTTTCACATAAGAAACCTCAATTAATCTTACAGCAATCACCTGAGGCTTCCCAGTTTTATCAATCTTTTGTGTAAATGAGAGTCCTTAAGCTAAGTGTCACTGAGTAAAATCCTTCTTGTACAACAAAACCATAAAATGTTATTCTTGATGGAGGTCAGACAAGGTAGAGTATCACAGAAAATAAGTAGTATATACAGTATTAAAATTTAATTTTAGCTAAAAACACATTAAGTATATTTATTATTAGGAAAAAAAGCTTTTGAACACATTTTACCAATTTTTTCAATTTCTGCCTTGCAAGGAAACTAGAACACAGTTTCAGGATTTTTAGTTGCTTTGCCTAATGCGAAGTGAAAGGTTGAAGGTATGTGTTAAGCATTCCCAATCAGAATCCCAGATTTTCAAGTTTTTCTCAAAACTTCTCATGCTTCTTTTTCATACCGTCTTCAAAATCAACGCTCAGAGATATCTTCACACTTTCTGAAGGACTGTTTACTTTGGTAAAAGTCTATTTTGTAACAGTATTAATCAACCAGCTTATACAAGTTTTAATTAAGTTATCCACTTATGTGATATAATGATAGGTGGAAGCTTGTTTTCATAACTGAATTTAAAGGAACCAACTTAAGTCTAATTCTTGCTAGTATTCAACCAACAAAAAAGCAACAGTAAATGGGAAAGATGATAAAATTTGGTTGTGAGTTTTTATTGTAATAATCTAGCTGTTCCTCATTTGCTTAATGAATGTTAAGTCCTTACTTCATTATTAAATAGAAAAGTTGCTAGACCAGTTGAATTTAGTAGAGTTTATCTGAACAATTATATACAAAACAGAGTTAAGCACATTCAAAACAAAAATAACGAGAATCGGGCAGCCCACAGGACCATAACAGGTTCTAGGGAAGATGACCAATATGATCAGACCATATTGACAGAAAACGGAAGTGAGATGTAAAGATGGCTTAATTAGACATGGCTGCATTGATTAATTGGTTGCAAAGCCTCCTGAAATTAGCTAAAGCTCAGCTACTGTGATGAAACTGTCCATTGTCTTGATCTGTTGGATCCAGAGCCAGGGCTTAGTCCAGGTCAATAACCTCTATCAAAATTCCACCTGACAACATAGCATCTTTTCCTCGGTGGTGACCCTATTGCATGCGCTTTATTATACTTACTTGAGAAATGTACTAAACGAACTATGCTCTCCAGATTATCATCGGCAGTCATAGAACGCTGACATCGTTGCTTAGCGACACACCATATATTCACAATGAGGACTGAATACCATGTTGGTCTCGTGCTAAAGTTCTTTGCTTCAAATAGGCAAGGAAAATGGAAGACTTACAACATACCCAGTATGATCAAACTGCAGGGTGAATTTCTAAATTAAAAATAATTATTATAGTGAATGACACATTGCCATTAACCCCACTCAAAATACGCCCCTCCATTTCAAATACACTTCTCCATCATTCTCTCCGCTTTCTGAAGCAGCTCTACAGGGCATCTTAGGTGAATTTCTTTTTGAGGTGTGATAAAAATGCGGTAAATAGTGCTGACTGCCATTCAATGGAAAGGCAAGCTCGTAAAAACATTTTAATATCATTTATCATTATATCACATACCATTATAATGTGTCCTTATCCACCTTTCTCACTCTGCCTTACTTATCTGATCTGGCACAATGAGATTTCCTGCACTACCCCAAAGTCAAAATGACCATGAAAGGTAAAAGTTTTGAATACATATGGGACACTGAGGCAGCCATGATAGAGCAGCTAAAGACACTCAAGAAAGAGGACTTCCAGAGTGCTGCAGAAAGTGGCAAGAAGTGTACAGTGTGTTCCAACTGAGAGGGGGTGTTCTGAGGGGGGTGAAAGGCAGCATGCCTTTTACTGCAATAAATTTGTTTTACAGTTAAACATGCACTGAATGTTTTAATCACACCTCATTTAGGACATATTCAGTGTGATGACCATGAGATACAGCTCTCAGTTTCCCTAGCAAGGGATCCACAAATGTTTACTGCAAAATCCACCTCCACACTGGAGCCAAGGCCCAGCTTTACAAGGGCTGCTCCCACCCAACAAATGCCAAGCGTACTACGGAAGGCCCATGGCCTGGGTCAAAAAGGTGACTTTGACTCCATGACTTTCTCTGAGGAGTGTACAAGTCTTTATCAAACTGCACTAGAGTCTACCACCTGCTTTGCCGCCGTTCTGCTTCCTTCCTCCTTTCTTCCTTCTTGTCTTCCTAACTTCCTCCTCTCTGTCACAGAAGTCAAAAAAGCACTGAATACTACATTTTCTTTCTTTTTCTATTTATTTCATTTTAATGATACATTTCAGATGTACATAGTGATAACATTCATCATAGGGGCTATGTACCTGTACATGATATATCTTGTTGCTCCTTTTTTTCCTATTTCCCTCCCTCCCTTCACCTCCTCCTCCCTCCTTATTTACAAAAGCTTTGCTTCCATTTTTTCCTTCCATTTCTTAGTTCTTTTGTTCCTCCGTTTCTTTCC